>CABFWO010005828.1:6350-28696 GCA_902155825.1 Timema genevievae | reverse complement strand
CACAAGACTTTTTTTTTTTTTACGTTTTTCGACTTTAAAATTAAGTTCAATCGAAACAAAATGTTGCAAATGGATATAACTCTGAATAATATTAGTTGCGACAGTAATTCCCGCAGTTAAACTCATTTTACTGACTCACTTTGTGATATTAGAGCAGACTCCCCATGAAAAATGTAGGACAGTACGTAGTATCAGGTGTGCGCAATTATACTACAATCAATTTAGAAACGCTTTACTTTTCGTTCAACAGATGGCGGTAGCCAATTCCAAATATTTCCAAGGTTTGGTACAGGTCCTATCATACAAGGAAGGGCCAAGCTTTTCCCCGCTCTCTAATACAGCAGCAATCGATATGCCTTATCAACACGGGGGTAGATAACAAGCTACAATGACACCAATTGTATTGAGGAATATTACCTAGCCTCGGGTTCTGAAAGTCTCATTTTCATAACAAGATCTTATTTGACAGCTAGAAAAGTTACGAGATCTACTGTCGTATTCATACAAGTCATGTGATCTACAGCTGCCACTTTTGATAGATAATATTAATATGAATGCGTATGAAATAACACAAATAAAAAAGTAAATGATATCTATGTGGACTACAAAAATAAGTGTTTATATTTCCTAAAAGGTTCAGCCAACATTGACTAAAGGTCACTATTTATTTATCTTCAGCTGTCAACATCAAACACAATCTTGTTTGACGATATTATATATCACGTCAGGCTTATCCGCGCTTATTTCCACGGACGTGGTATGTCTGAGGAGGGTAGAGAGTTGCCTGGAGAGAGATAATGGGGAACCAAACATAGAAAAGAACACCCTCAGCACACCCGCGTGGGATTCGAAACCCAAACTCTCCGTCACGAGCAAATGAGGGTATGTATTCATAAGCCGAGCCATGCACTGTGTAGCTGTGAATGAATGCCTGATACTCCACAAGGGAGGGAAGGTTGAAAGCCATGTCATTTAGAGATTTAAAAAAACAAAACATTTTGAATTAAGTGTATAGCTTTTTACTTTTTAAATAAGTCGTAAATCTGCTCTTAAAATTGATCCTATACTTTTGACGCATATATTGTATTTAGTATTTGAAGGTTTTATAAAAAATTAAAAGCAATCATAGGCGAGGGAAGGCGGAGGGTTCAAATACCTTGATTGCCCCTTACAGGTTCTTATGGTGATCCCACTATAGCGCGGCAAGTAATAGCTGCATGTGTGTATCGCCCCGGGATGTTAACAGAACAGTCCTTAGCGCTAATGAACTCAAATGCGCTAACAGCCAACAAAACATCGTCTCAAATTAATAGTACAATAAATATCGTGTCCCAGCGACTAATAGGGAGGGTCTTATTTCTAACCAAAGAGTTTGATATCAGTATCTTCCCTCTGTGCAGGAGGGAGACGCGGCAGTAGGCCTAAAGTCAGTTGGCCTAAATTCAGTTGACCTAAAACAGGGTTCCTACGGTCTGGAAAGTCAGGGGAAAAAATAATGGTCAGGAAAAGTCAGGGAAGCTTAAGAAAAGTCAGGGAAAGTCAGGGAAATGACAATTCATGTCGCACTTCAGTTTCATCGGAAATTGTAAAGCCGCAGAAGGAAGGTGTTGCCAAAAGTGAAAGTAGTGTAGTGGCTCGAAGAAACCCTAACACTTTTGTTATGAAAGATAATATAAATAAGGCAGAAGTCATTTGGGCTTTGCAAGTTGTTGACAATAGAATGTATTTCAATTCGTGCAATAATAGTACAATTTTTCAGTTTATGTTTCCCGAGTGTTCCATTGCCAGTGCCTTTACTCTTGTGGAGACAAGGCTGCATATTTCATTGTGCATGGCTTGGCTCCATTCTTTCATAACAATTTACTGGACCACCTAAAATCATGTAACAACTTTGTAATTTGTTTTGATGAAGCATTGAATAAAGTTATTCATCGATGGCAAATGGACATTGTAATCAGATTCTGGGATAAGTAAAATCATAAAGTGGTCAGTCATTGCTTGGACAGTGTTTTTTTCGATAGAAGCACCGCTGAAGAATTACTGAAGCATTTCTCTGATGGTATTTCTCCTCTTCCAGTCTCTAAGTTTATACAAGTGTCAATGGATGGCCCAAATGTCAATCTAAAGTTTATAACACTTCTTCAGGAACACATCAAATCTGTTACAGACAATGAAGTATGTATTTTGATAAATCTGAGGACATGTGAACTTCATGTTGTTCATGGTTCCTTGAGAACAGGAGTGGAACCTGTCAATTGGGATATAAATTGCTTATTGTGTCACACGTACTACCTGTTCACTGACTTTACAGCTCGTCAAGCATTGTTTACCCAGTTGACAGGGTGTACAACTTTTCCTTTGAAGTTCTGTGGTGTGCAGTAATTAGAGAATGCAACGTTCTTTCAAAAGGCATTACAAATTTGGGACCAGGTTGTTAAGTTTCACAAAGAAGAAAACTTCCTAAAACAAAACCTTTAGGGATACTGAAAAGAGCATCCATTCCTGAAGTGTAAACTAACTTTCTGCAAAACAATTGCAGATGGATTTCAGCTTTTCCTTTTTGATTGGGTTTGATATATTTTTTTAGTTTTTCTATCATTTTCCCCGAACTGATTGACAAGACGTCTGCGTTCTAATTCTTCCATGAGAGGTGAGGCAAGGTCGGCTGTAGGGGGGAGGAGACCGAAATAAATGTAATTAAATTAATATTTCCAAATGAATAGTACCATAAAATTATAGTGGAAATTTTGTGAGAAGTTGGTCAGGGAACCTGGGAAAATAGTCAGGGAAAGTCAGGGAAAAGTCAGGGAGAATTTTGTTACAAATACTGTAGGAACCCTGTAAAAGTCAGTTGGCCTAAAATTCAGATGACCTAAAAGTCAGTTGGCCTAAAATTCAGATGACCTAAAGTCATTTGGCCTAAAATTCACTTGGCCTAAAAGTCAGTTGGCCTAAATTCAGTTGACCTAAAGTGAATCTTGAATAAAAAAAATTCGATGTTGTTAATTTCGGTAGGAGTCCCAAAAGTCATTTGGCCTAAAGTGATTTGATCTAATTTACTTGTGTTTAATTAATCACTTGTCTAATGTTTGGTGGTGTAACGTGGCTCAAGTACTGTTGATACTTTGTGTGATTGATTTGATTGTTTTTAAACCCAAAGTATACCAAAACAAGGAGTAATATAAGAAAGAGAAACTCTCAGCTCTTTGGTGACATCTAGTCTCGCACGATATCTACCCTTCGTAGCCGCCAGAGCTGAAAATACAGTTTCACACATGTAGATTGCTCTCTTAAAGATACAGTCAACATAAATGTATTTTTCTGGAACTTGGTTAGATCGAGTTAATAACAAATAATTTAATGTCATAAACATTTCTTGCGTCCTCCTTTAGCAACAATCGCGCTCGCCAATGGGAGCTGCGCCTCACACTTTGATAACCGCTGCTTTAGACCTTGGTAAATAGTTACACCAAAGAAGACTACATGTATTTAGAAACGATAGTATATACTATTTACGCTAATGGATTGGGAATTGGGAAGGTTGAATATAGGGGAAGTGAACCCGCTTTTGCGTGGAGGAAGAGTGGAAAACCATTTAGGAAAAGCCACTCCCAGTTCACCCGACTGAGATTCGAACCTCGATCTCCCCGTCCTCGGCAGTCGAGCTCAACACGACTAGCGCGTTAGTTAACTACGCCACTGAGGCGGGTGATAGTATATACAATTTAACTAAATACGCTGCCTTTTATTAACATCACAATACATCATAGCGAATGTTTCCGAACAAAACTTAGACATGCCGGTAGAACATTTATTTAAAGTCAGTTGGCCTAAAAGTAATTTGGCCTAAAGTTTAGGCCAAAAGACTTCTAGGCCAACTGACGGGTATTCTGCAGGAGTAGCCTAGCTATAGTAGGATTCTGGTGGAAAGGAACTTTTAAAAAATAAAATACTTTTTTTTTTTTGCAGTCAACATTTATGACATTTTACTTTACTAGTAATAGGCTACTATCTTTCCGACACCTTAGTTCAGTCGGTGGAGTGGTTCGATTCCTGGCATGGCCAAAAAATGTATTATTGGTGAAATGTGGGTCTAACCTTTCACAGTGATGAATTAACGGGCGGGGACTGGATGTTGTGCCTGTCCTAGTTTTAAGTGAGATTATAAAAGGCATATGAAGATATGACAGGCCTAGCAAGCCGGTAGTGGAAAATATGTTACTTGAGTAAAAAACAGGCTGGAAACAGTAATGGATGTAAAAAAGAAGTATTAGGCCTACTATTTAATATATTGATGATCTGTATCAAAAGTAATAGGTGCAGATTGCATACTATCCTTAAATATAAGAAGGGTACATGGCACAAAGGAAGAAAGTCACATTACACACATTTCAGGGCAACTTTTATATTCCGGTTCCCCACCAAACACTTTTTTTTAAAAATAAATTTAAATATGACAAATACCTCTTGAAACCATAATCTAAAGATTATTAGAAAGGTCTCTAACAGTTGGAAGAATTAACTCACTTTGAGTTAAAACTGTACATTCTCTCCTTTTATCCGGTATCCTTCAATTTATGAAAATTGTTTTATTAACTTTTGACAGTAAATAAAATGCGTTCCAATTTAAATCGAAGTGCAGCTTCTTCACCTGCGGTTTGGAAGCTAAAGAATAAAAATAGGTTTACATAGTTATAAATAATTGGACCCATCCGCACTCGAGAGGAAGGGGCGGGGGGACATAACATTGATAAAAGTTATTTCCATACTTTTTTCATATTGGTAATTTGAGGGACTTTTTTTTATGTGGATAGCGTGAAAAGGCCTTTCTTTTGAATACCAAGTTGTAAGCGTGATCTTAAAATTCATCCCGAACTAGCATAATACCCGTTTAAAGATCAACGGCTTCATTTCTTCTCGTGCGATGTGTCCCATTGGCATTTGTTAGACTTTAGTTGTGGATGGGAATCATTTTTTAGTGACCCTAAAAATTTGGGAGGTGCATTTCCTCACTTGAAAATATCTTAATAAAAGCATTTTTTAAATATTTTTTTTTCGTTTTTGGAGCTTCCAAGGAAATTTTCTTTCTCCCAGTATCCTCCCCCCCTCCCCCCGCCCTTTTTGTTTAGTGGCTACCTGCCTGCAAAATTTCAGCTACCTAACTCTTCTGGGATTCGAGAATATTTCGGCTGGACAGAGAAGCTGGTAAATGTAGATAGTATGCATAAGTGTGACGAAATTTGGAAAAGCTTTCAATGTGTTAAATGTTCACACTAGTCGGGAAATGAGATGAGAGCCAGAGTCCATTCGTCACAGGAGTGGTGCTAACTGACAGCTAGCAGAAGAAGTGAAAACTTTTAAAAGAAGAACGTAATTAAAAACAAGTTGTTTGTTGTAAGCGTTTGTTTTGATTGCTAAAAGTGACACCAAGTCACTCTATGGTCTTGCAGGTCATGTTTGGCGAATGGATACATTAGAGTAGATCTGGTATCTTTTGTTGTCACTAACCTACACTTCTATCGTAGATGAAGTATAGCTCTCCGTGTCTTTTGAGAGTTAAAACTTACAGCTCTTGGTGTAGCTTTGTTTCTTTTAACAGCCCAAAAAGTTGTTACTCTTTAAAACCCCTAATAATACTTTTTTTAAATAATGTTAAAAATCATAATATTTTCTAGACTCGCATCCATTACTAACAGGCGGCCAAAAGCCTCAGGCTCGTCTTGTCTGGTTTGTTGGTCACGGGGTGGTCGGGTGTATTGAGGGTGTGTTTGATCAATTACCACTTTCATTCCACGCAAATGTGGGTGCAATTACTCTACATCTCACTTTCCTCATCCCCACTTCACTGTAAATAAGTGGATATCCCGGAAATACAGAAAGACACGGAGTTCGGATTAGAAAGTGAAGAAAAAGGCTCAGTCCTATCTTTACAGCCACGCTAAGTATACACTTAATTTATATTTTATGCACGTATTCAAGTTTGGTTTAGGAAGGCATACTAATATATATATATATTATTATATTATTATTATTATATATATATAATAATAATATATATATTATTATTATATATATATAATTACTATGTTAATAATTTTGGGTCATACACCCTTAAATCCTAAATACGCCATTAATTGCCTAAAGGTTTACTTATTACTCAGATATTAAATCGATCAAACATTAAGGTTATACTATCTTAGCATTTTTAAAAGAACCCGCTTCGGTGGCCGCGTGGTTTAATGCGCTACTCTCGTGTTGGACTAGACTGCCGAAGACGAGAAGGTCAGGATTCGATCCCGGTCGGGTGCACTGAGACGGGTTTTCCCTAAATATATTTCCACTCTCCTTTCACGCAAATTCGGGTGCATTTACACTAAATTAATACTTCCTAATTCCTAGCTTATTAATTTAACTAGTACATAGGCGTATAACCCGAACGAGTAGTAAGACGCGGTGCTAAAAAAAATAAAAATAGAAGAGTTAGCAAATAAATATGGATTAACTAACATTTACAAAGATCATTGCTCTTTTTTTTAAGGACGAGTAAGGTAAAATTTAGAGATGTGACCTTATCTACGTGGGGAGAGGGGGGAGGAGATAATTGATAAGTGCACCCGTCCGGGATTCGAACCTCGACTTCTCGGTTGTCAGAAAACCAGACTCTATTAAAATGACGCCTTTGTTCACGTGCCCACAGGTGCGGGTTTCCTCATCAGTCCAATTTAATAAGAAGGGCTTCGGCGGACATCTAGAAAAGTTACTGTGGATTCACACATTCGCTGAAAAACTAGCGCAGAACATAAACGTGGTCATGTGACGAGCTCTAAGCCAATCACAAGATTTCCGCTTAATCGGCGTGAGCTGTTCTGCTGAAGTTCAACTATTCTCTACTTTGTCCGCTCAGCTCAAGATGCTAGGCACAGGAGAACCAATCAAATCTCAGAACCAACCATCTTAAATCAGTGCGCATGCGCATTTGACAACGCATGCGCTCTACAGCCAGAAACTAGCAGACAGCTACGATGGTCATTATGAGGAGATTTGAAATAAACCGTTAGTGGAAAGCGTGTGTATCGATGTATTGCATTGTGCTACGACACAGCATTATAATTTGAAAATATCCATCGGGAGAATGATCTAAAATATATGTTTATCTACTAGAAAATAAAATATGTTGATAGTCATCTGTTTTACGTTAGCGTAGCAATGCATCATGGGTCAACTTAAAGTGTGTAAATTGCTGCGCCCCCCTCTGAGGCAGATTTCTATTTTTGGTTGAACATGTGAATCAAGCTTTACTCTATATACTCCCACGTATCCATCCATACTGCAGCAGAAACTTTTAAAACATATTAGCACTAATAAATTAAAAATATCTTATCACTGTTAACGACCAAAAAAGTTTGTGTTTTATATAATTCCCTTCCTTAAAAATTGGATTGTAGTGACTATTCCGCAGTTCCTTCCGTCTTTGCTTGTTGAATTGCTGTCAACTGAAGCTTTTTGTCAGCGGTCTCAAAACTGAATCTATTCAAAGATCCAGATTCACAAACTCGGGGCGTGTTGTGGACAACAAACATGTTGCTTCCATTTATTGTATATTTTTGTCCTTGCAGCGCGTATTTACTACTTATCCGGACAATGCACATTTTAATCACTGGGTAAGGGATGACAGATACAATTTAGAAGAAATGTAACCACATTTGTGTGAAGTAAAATGTAGGAAATTATCTAGGAAAACCCACTCTGTGTACATCTGGCTGGAATTCGAACCCCTAACCTGCCTGACACCGGCAGACTAGACTAGACGAACCTGACGTTTAATCCGCGTGTCCACAGAGGTAGGTATATTCTACCTATTTTATGCTCTGTATTTAAAATCATTTAAGTACATTTAAAATGTTACAACATTTATATTTGCTCAGATGCTTAAATGTGGGTTAGCGAAATACTCGTAACAGTATTTATTAAATTATGTAATTAACCCACACTAAAGAATTTAAAATGATGAAAATATACAGTACAGTTGGAAATAGTTGTAAGTGATTTTATTATTAAAAAAATGAATTACGTACACACTAAAATTAAACTAATTTTTGTGTGTGCATGTATGAATACAAGTTGGATAGTAATATAAAAGTATCGCAGGCCGATCCTATGTGTGAGTTTGCGACTCCTGCTTTTGGTAGACGCTATTCTATATCACTCTCGAAAGTTTGAAGCTGTGAAAGATGAAATATCATCCTAGCCCGTCCTTTCCCCGTCATCGATTCTTGAGTTAAGAGCGATTAACAGGTTGACTATCTCTGACCTACAACTCACTCGAGTTACTTTTTCCCCGTCTTCGACACTACTTGTTCATACTTGCGTCTTTGCGCAAATAAATACGTAGCTCAAATAAAATAATCATGTATTAATTTAAAATAGGGTGGATAAAGAAGTCACTTTCGTCTTATTTGGACTGTTGATGATGAGGACGGGGTTTGATTCCTTTACGAATATATTGAGGAAGGTTCTAAATAGTTTCCCACTATCACGCCACACAAATGTCGATACATTTCCTATAAATATTTATTTATCATTCCTACTACTTTAATGTGAATATGTGCAGAGCCCGGCAGGGTAAGCACGGGTAAGGGTTGGAGGAATCTTGGTTTATCCCTCGTCACTATATTGGTTGGTATCCGGCCCAGTGTACCTGGTTACGATCCTTGGGGGTCCCGGGTTCGATTCCCGGCTGGTACCTTGGGTATGTTTCTCTTATGGGGAATCATCCCAAAGGACACCATAGGTTGGTAAATTAGGCTTAAGTTAGTTTTAAGACTCCCACTGGCCCACACCTTCATCTCATTGCGTGTAGACAACCTCCATAGGTGTACCTTGGACCAGCGGTTCTTAGCCCTTTATTACTCGCGGCCACCTAAATAACCTAAAATATTTTCGCACCCCTGGTTTAACTAATATAATAATCATTTATTCTAAAGTAGTGGCTTTATTTGCTGATTATAATAACAAAAAAACATAAATTAACTTACCTAAATATATTTAATGGACCCTCTCTCTGCTGTTGAATACTTTCCAATAATTTGTCTCTTATTGTTTCAATTCTATTACGTAATGTTATTCGCATGCAGGAGTCGATTCGGAGTCGATTTCACTGTTAGTTTCAATATTTACCATTGTGGGAATCCCTTTTCACATAAATAAGTAGAAACAAAGGGCAGCAAATTTTGAATGGAGATGGTAAACAGATTGTGATTATTTGTATTATTCGTGATTTCTATTATCTGTGCTTCCCCTCTCCCGGAAAATCGAGTGTGCTTCATTTACATGCTTACGATCATCGAATTCTTTCTTCCAAAACGTAAAATTTAAGATACTTGACTTCATTAATAAGCAAATAACATTTTAAATGATTGCTTAGTAGCCCCCAAAAACCTTTCGCGGCCCCCCGGTTAATAATCGCGCCACCATATTGACAAATAGTCCACATACAGGCGATCAAACTGGATGTCATGTCCCTCCGGTCAGTAGTCATCTCATATGCTTGTAAAAAAAAGAAAAGGTGTTATTTATTATCTAAGTTCTGATTTATTTAACGGACGCAACTTATTGTATTTTTTTACATAGTAGAACTGAAATCAGATGCTGAGGAAACATTTGGCACGGCACGGTACTGAGGGTGGTTTTCCAAAATGGTTTTACACTATTATTCCACGCAGATGCGGGTACACTTTCTCTAAATATAACCTTCCTAATCCCTAAAACTATTAGTGTAATTAGTACATAAACATAAAACCTGAACGGGTAGTAAGACGCGGTACTAATTAATAAATAATGTAGTCAATGAACTTTGTATAGTATGTACTCTTAGCTTGTAGGTTGTAAAAATACACATTCTTGGTGAGACACTGCAACTAAGCTGGAGAGGACTGCGTTTGGAGGTGATAGCTTCTTCTTATATTTAGCACAACACAAGAGTTTAGTTGTAAGAGGCTTTTCATTGCGTAAATATTTTTTAATTTCCGTTTGCAAAAATGCGTGTTTGATTTATTTGTATGCGCTCATAACTGTTATTTAAATCTTTAGGTATGTTAAAATGTGTGGGCATGGTAGATCTGTCAGGAAGTTCTTGGCTGAGGTTAAGGGGGAGGTGATATGATTACTTGTGGGGGCTCGTGATTGACGTTAGACTTGGCTTTTAGAAGGTTTATTAATATTAATATTAATATATCTATTACAAAATAATGTGATGTTAAAAGTGAAGTTAGAATGAAGAACTTAGAGAATATATAGAAGCGAGTGACAAAACGAGGTGTTATGAGGTTTACTGACTGCTAGGCGGTCTCTGCACGGCCGTCGAATCTAGTTCTCTGGGCTTGAGTGACAGCCCCGACTGGTACTTGATGAACCCGACGATTTAGCCCGCGTGTCCCCGTGGCAGGCAGCGTGACCTTCTAGATTACGATCTTCTGTAGTCAGCCGCGAGGGGCTACGAAACCTCCCATTTTAACTGGGCCTGGTTTCTAGCTATGGAATTCTGACACCATCTTTTGGGTCAGCTTCTCTAGTTTATTTGTTTTATTGAATCATCATAACAACCTCGTAACATTCGTTATGTAATTCTCCTCTCACAATATACAATGTTTACACAAAAATGCCTTCCAATTGAGGCCGTGAGGTTACAATTTTAGGGTGCGGCAGAAGGGAGCGCGAGTAATTTTACAGTTTTTATATCTATATATTTCTTTGGCTAAAATATTTGGCTATAATATTTCTCTAGTAGCAAGCAACATATAATTTAGTTTTCTGCACATGCTAATATCAACAGATCTTGAATATGTCAAGTGTCTCCTGGAGTTTTGACAAAATTCCATGACATCCTTGACAGATATTCAAGATCTGTTGATATTAATATGTGCGGAAAACTAAATTTTATGTTCCTACTGAAGAAATATTTGATTTATTTTTGCCAAAAAAATTATTTTCTAAAAAAAACTGTAAAAATATCTGCTCTCCCTTCTGCTGATCCAAAAAAAGTAATATTTTTGGATTTTATGGTCATTTTTGAATTTTTGAAGCGTTTATATTGATTCGTAGACAATTAGCAGAGTAATTAAAAATGTATATAATTAGTTGTTAGTTTAACATAGTTATTAAACAAGAAATTAGGAGCGTCATTTTAAAGAAAGTGCACCCGCATTCATGTGAGTAGTGGATGTAAAACACACACTGATAAATTATAGTTTCCAGTAATCTCAGTGTGGTTTGAATAGAACCAACATTTTCTTTGAAACTGAAACTTCAGTTGTCGGTTGTCTCTGGGTGGTTTATATAGCCTTTTTATGTCTTTAAGTAGGAAAGACGTAGAAGCGCCAGACGTGCCAACTTTCCCATTCATTTCCCAACCCCTCCGGCATCCTGGCTCAACATCTGCGAGCACTGAATAAACAAAAAGACTGCTTTGACTGACAGGAGTTGGACTCCAAACGGACCAACAGGACCAACATCCCTAGAGGTTCACAATAAAACTCTTTTGATTGATGCTTGGCGCGGCTGATGAGCCATACGCACGGGCTATGTACTTAATAGAGAAAATAATTGTTATAGATAAATATTATTGGCAACTATCACAAAATCATCAGTGAAGTAGTTAATACAAACCTGTGCGACGTTCATTGTTTCATCCTTGTTTTTGTTAATAATTAATGTCACATTTCTTTTTATCCAGAAAATGGGTTGTTTATATATAGATTAAAAATTTAATATATATTTATAAATAGTCCTGCATATTTATCGTATTATGAATATATATAATATGCACTTAATTAAAACCACTTCCTTGAAACCTTTATTAAAAACAAATTGGCTTAAATCTTGTTTAATTTGGTTTGAATTCACTGTGGATTCTCACGTTCGCCTAAAAACAAGAGCAGAAATGTAATCACGTGACGAGCTTTAAACCAATCACATGATTTCAGCCCCTTGTTTAGTGTCATTTGTTTATGGCGACTTAAGATAACTCCAGCTTTCCCTTTTCTGGGCGGCATCATCAGTTTGGAAAACTCAATCAAATTTCAAAACCAACCGACTTTAAACAATGCCCAGCAATAGTTCGTTAAATGGAAAGCGCGTGGGCCATTCTTGTTGGATTTGTTTCGCGATACGACACGACAATATTTTGAAAACATTTATCGTGACATTAATTTTAAAGATATGTTTATCCACCCGAAAATAAAATATGTTGATAGCCAGATATTACTAGTTTGTATTGCAAAGTATCAAGGGCCAACACATATTTCTGCCATCCTTTGAATTTCTCTGCCACTCGAGCAGATTCTGCTCTCAATTTTCAGTCAACGTGTGATTCAAGCTTTACTCTATGGCATTAGGAACTCTAAAGTTCGCCACCTATCCCTACCTTGAGCTAGTTCTATCCAGTCCACCTCATTACACCCTCTCTCTCTTTCAGGTCCATTCGAATGTTATCCTCCCATCTGCGTGTAGGTATTCCTAATGGTCTCTTCCCATTGAGTTTAGTTAATTTGGCCTTTTTGCCCTAGTTTTACCATTTATTGATAAAGTTGTGAATGTGTGGAATGCCAGGCCTCCACCGTGGTTCGGATCCCACGTTAAACTGTAGGTCCTCATTTAATCCCACAATCACCCTACCATTACACATTAGCGTAAGTGCGTATAAACCGAACGGGTCGTAAGACGTGGTGTTAATAATAATGTTGGTGCATAATGCAACATATGCATTTTCTATGATATAAATCTATAATAAATTACAAACAAAATTATGAGAAATATGTATATATATAATTTTGTTTGTAATTTATTTTATTATATAGGCCTAAATTTATTTAATTTTACCTACCCCTTAGATATGTCTGCGTACCCTGGGTTGAATACCACTGGAGTAAAAGATGTCAGCCAAGGATGCTGCTGCTCTGGCTTGTGGTTTTTACGTAGTTTTGAACTGTTCAAGAAGACGGTGGGTTCGTACAGTGCTTCAAAATGGTTCATACTACACAAATAAACTTGAGACAGAACTGAATCTCAAACACGGCAGTGGTTTTAGAAACTTCACTCGCATTTCCCATACAAATGACTAGTCCCAGGATAGTGACCGACTGGCCTGGCCAAGTCCACGTTGTATGTTGTCGACAGAGCCCCGCGCTTGTTTAGCTGAGAGAAAGGAGAAACAAATTGGGATGAGAAATTGTTCCTTGTGCGCTACCTGTATATGCGATCTAGTAAATAATGCAAGAATGTAAAATAAAATAAAATAAAAACATAATCGTATGGTTTGGTTTATTGAATGAGTGAAGCGAACTCCACTGATTCTCAGTTGTCTGCCTGCGCTGGATATGTCTCACGATAACTTTTGAGCTCATTAACCACCGATTTAATTCAAACTTGGCACAGTTGTTCTTTGTACATTTGTACAGCTCATTTCTGTTGGGGGGTGGGGGTGGGGGGGGAATCTAACAAAGGGTTGGGGAGAAATCAACCCTTATATTATGTATAAAAACATGGCTTATATAATTAATGATTATATTTACTCTTATTTACCTGATACCATATACAATAAAAATTGGTATGTAGGTACAAACTATTTTAATAACATTAAACAAAAATGCATTTTAAATATTTTTTTCTAGAGTGGGGAGTGGGGGTCGCGCAAACTAAGTATTCTCCACGTCTTCTAAAATTAGCGCAGCCCTAATGTTGGCAAACACGCGGACAATGTTTCTTGTAACTCATTTTAAATGGATGACAAGAAACATGTTTTCCTCTTTGGGAAAAACACACACACACAAAAGTTTCTAAGCAGTTTGTAAAATGTTTCTGAAAACAAGAGCAACATGTTGACAAACGATGTCTCCAGGAAAATGTTTTCAAATGCGTACTAGGCTTAAAGCTGGGTTTATATGCATGCATAAAGCATAGCGAATAGCGAATTGTGCTTAGTACATAGTCCGCAAGAGGTTGAACTACATTGTGTACACAGCAGACCAATATTAGCTTCTGTATTCTTATTTGAAATGCCGTGTGGTATAGTCATACTTGTTTATTATAAACTAATTTTATTTTTATTTTAGAATTGATAACTACGATTGTATAATTGATATATGTGATTGAATAAAAATAAAATTTTATTTAATAGTACAGGCAAGACTTAAATTTGGTTAATTTCAAGTTTTAAAAGATTCAATTTAATTATCGTAGTTTTTCAAGTGAACCCTTGATGAAGTATATTTAGAGAACTTATTTAGTGGTGTAAACAAGTTGGGCCGTTTTCTACGAATAATAGATGATTGATGTACGTAAGACTTTAAACACTAGGTACGTTTAGTTATAAACCGTTATATTTTAATTATCTATTGAGCACTGTACGCCATGCACTATGCGTTAGGCATGAATATAAATCCAACCTAAGCCGGCCCATACCCTGCACGTTATCAATACAAGGTGGAACTATCCCCATCAGTGGTGAATATCGTGCATCGCACGGTACACTGGCGATCAGGAGGAGCTCGATATTCGTGCACGGCGTGCATTGCAAGATAGGAAAGTCTGTTCGTGTGTAAGCTCAATGGAAGTGAATACATGTTAGCGGTTGTGAGTCAAGTTTTACCACGACATATTCGTTAATTTTTTGTCGAGTGTTGTGTATAGTTTTGTTGTAAGTAGTTGTAGTTATTTGTTCTTCAAGTAATATGAATTGTAATGGGTGAATCGGCACCATTTTTGTCTGTAAACTTATTGCCTACATTCATTAAGGCATACTGAAGTCATCCCTTTTTAATGGAGGATAAAATTTAAATAATACTCCAACAAACAGATGAAACAAAACGCACACCTTATATTTAACTCAAAGCTTACACTTGAGAATCATATCAAGCATGTCCCTGGACTGACTGCTATTCAAGTGTGTGGGCCACCTCGCCTGCCGTGGTGTGCGCTGCTATCGTGGGGGACACGCGCTTGTATGGGCCGCAATATTCGCATCCAGTGTACAGTGGCGTCAGTGTAACAAGATCGTGTGACGTCACTGCTGGAACTGGGACTAGCGCCGGCAGTATTCGCATCCAGTGTACAGTAGCGTCAATGTAACAGATCGTGTGACGTCACTGCTGGAACGGGGACTAGTGCCGGCATTATTCGCATCCAGTATACAGTAGCGTCAATGGGGCTTAGTGTAGCTGAAATTCTCTGATGTCATCGCTGGAACTGGGCCTTACATCAGTAGTAGTTTCATCATTATACAGTAAGCTCACTGTAGTTGAGATCGTGTGACACGTCACCTTACATATGAGGGGGGAAAAGAGTAGAAAATGGGCTATATTGTTTAGTAAATTAAGAATATACGGTTTAATCGGTCCGCGTTGGGCGTTGATTAAAGTGATACCGTTTAATTAGCTGATAATTGCCCCGTGATCGAGCACTAATTAAAGCGGTACGGAATTATTATGTGATATTTTAATTGAATAAATAAGACCTTTAATGTTGCACACGATTTATTAAAGTGATTTTATCTTCGGCACTGAAGATATAAGTTTATATGATACAGCTTAGTTGAACTACAGATTATTTCTCTATAACATTACACGTTCCGTGTTTTGAGTACCGTGCTGTGTAGATTTATATGATTACTCTTTCTTTTTCCTACCGGCACTGTTTTAACGAGCCGCGTGATGAATCGACTTATGGATTCATACGCACAAACAGCTTATATAAGACCTACCCCTTGCCCCTTGGACCTCTCGTGACCAGTGTCAAAACCAACTAATCGAAAGCGTCCTGGTGACAGGTGTTGTGAAGGCTAGCTTCCTATTGGGTAGAGGGAGCTAGCGTCACTTGCTTTTTTGATAAACACTACGAGTTAATTTTTGAAAGAAAAAA
This sequence comes from Timema genevievae, assembly GCA_902155825.1. Taxonomy (NCBI): domain Eukaryota; kingdom Metazoa; phylum Arthropoda; class Insecta; order Phasmatodea; family Timematidae; genus Timema; species Timema genevievae. Next base: position 12,784 of record CABFWO010005828.1, on the reverse strand, counting down.
TAAGTTTTAATGGTGCAATCCTTCGACATTATTTCTGAAAAGCGCGTGATTCTCCATGGATGAAGTCTTAAAAGGATATTTTACATACAATACTTAGAAGAAAATGCACTTCATCCATGACTTTTTAAATATGAGAGGGGTCCAAATCAGTATTATTACAAAATAAACTACACTTTTTTCCTTAACTAGTCTTTTAACCTTCATATAGACATAGTGTGATACCTATGTTGTAATTTCTTTTTCAGGCTATGAGATAAAATGGCGTTACCGAACAGGAAGAATCGAGACTCCGACTGTTGCAGTGTCAACTTCCTCAAATACGTTCTTCAAATATTTAACGTGGTGTTTCTGGTAAGCGTTACCAGGCTACCTTATTTTAACATAGTTTTAAAATGTGTTTAATTACAAAGATTTTTGTATTGGACCTTTGGCTAAGCTTATCACTGCTTTACCCATCCTGACATTTTATATTATATTACCCGCCGCGGTGGTGTAGTTCGCTAACGCGCTAGATTCGTGTTGAGCTAGACTGCCGAGGACGGGGAGATCGAGGTTCGAGTCTCGCTCGGGTGAACTGAGGGTGGTTTTCCCTAAATGGTTTTCCACTTTCCCTCCACACAAATGTGGGCTCGCTTCCTCTATATTAAACCTTGCCAATTCTTAACCCATTAGTGTAAATAGTACATAAGCGTACAACCCGAACGGGTAGTAAGACGCGGTGCTAAGTATATTATATTATAAGTTTAGTGACGTCACTGTTCGAATTACGCTTTACACCAACAGTTTGTTCTGTCCTGTGTACAATAGGGCCAGTGTTTCTGTAGTCCTATGCCGTCATTGCTGGAGCTGGACATTTGGAGCGGTGTAGTACCATGTCCATTGTACTGCTTGTTACAGCTAGCTGGTGGCTGCGTCCTAGGGGTTGGTATATGGACCCTGGCGTCCAAACACTGGCACATCTCCTTGCTCTCCACGGTAACTTACTCCGTGGCGGCGGGGGTCCTGGTGTTTGCCGGCTGTCTCGCTCTTATCGGCGCCGTCACCGGGTGTCTCAGCGTGTGGCGCGAGAACCGCTGTCTGCTGCTCGTGGTGAGTTCAGGGTCGCTCCTCGTGGAAACAACGACCGTCCAATTTATCTGCCAGCTATTAAAGCTATTAGATCTAATTTAACATATTCACACGTCATATTCGCAACTTCACGTTTGCTAGATTATATCTATGTATAAAATAACACTAAACAAATAGTACAATGTTATCAATGTTGGCCTCAATAAAAAAATATATTTACTAAAAGGCCCCTCTCATGAAAATTGGACTGTAGTTACTATTGGTAAAATAGTGGCGCACCCACTTATTTTGAGATAAAAGGGGACAAATTATAATGAATCAAAGCTAATTTATCTTAAACTTTTATGAAAACAATTGAAACACACACCTGTTCATTGGGTGCGCGCGCCGTTGTTTACTAGTCCAATAGTTCGCGATCTTCAGCTTGATTGATACTCTCCTCTCAAATCGCAAGTTACACACTTTGTACAGTTCACTTTTTTTTTTTTTAGGAAGGGACTCTTAGAAAATACAAACATTATTTTGTGGCCAACATTTATAACATTTTAATATCTTATTCAGGGGTGGACTGGCAGGTTCCATGCGGTCCGGGACTACAAAAATGACTACCTCTAGCTCTAAAATAATTTATAAATCCAACTAAATCTCTGTGTTAAGTGTAAGCTGGAGGAGTGAGTTGAAGTATTTATATTTTTATTACCAGTACATTTATTCTAGAGGCCATTTCAGCCACATTATCACTGATTACGTCACTTAGAACATCAGTTTGTTTTGTTTTTTGCTTTATACCGAGATAAGTAAAAATGCTTGGAAATTGTTCGACAATAGCAGCTGGGAGGGAGTCTATTCTTGATATATTAGTTTGTAAAATGATCCTCCACCTGCTTGATACATGTGTAGATTACAACTATAGTAACTCTGTGTTCACCAAACAAATTATTTTACTTTTGGCTCAAGAAATTGTTGACAAACTACACAGGAATAATAAACGGGACGGTTTTGCATTTAATGCCATCGTATATCTTCACTATTGATGTATTCTGGGCATTATCAGACTTACTAACTGGATCTTTTTTAAGTTAAAATGTAATATGAACAATCATATAGTCGCGGCGGCCTAGTCCACCACTGATCTTATTAGTGTTATTTTATAGGTATCTATAATATATATCAAACGTAACAAGTAGGCCTACAGATCACATGACTTGACGGGAAAGTAGATCTAGTAAAGCTCCGGCTATACGGAGCCGCACCGCACCGCATTTTCCCGGTGGAATACTACCCAAGTTTTTAAATGCAAATGGCTACACGAGTCCGCACCGCATCGGCGCGGACGAATCGTCTAGAGCGCATTGATCCGCACTTTTGCGGTGCGGTGCGGACCGTGTAGCCACCTACCACCGGAAATAAAATGTTCGGGAGCTTCCGAACTTTGTTTTCATGGTAAAACTAGGCATTTCTTTCACAGCCGTGTCACGTGTGACGCTGTATTAATTGTTTCCAACATCACGTACAAGATAAACAATATTATATACAACAACTTATTGAACAACACACAATCATCTTCTTAATTATTAGCTAACTTAAAACTTTATTCTTCGTAAATAATAGCTAACTTAATTTGTAATATAACTCGGCCTATATAGAATATATAAATGGTTAGAAAATGCAGTGTGGTGCGGTGCGGCTTCGTGTACCTGGTCCTTAACTTTTCTATACCTCAGTTTTAGCTTATGTGGTGCTGACTGACAGCTCACAGCTGACTTCTGACGGCTTTGAAAAGCTACCAGACCAAATTATGTATCCCTACGCCGAACCATATAATCTGCAAAAAACATGTCTAGCAGTTGTCACTTCTGACAGTCAAAATTTAGGTATATACCTAAATGTTGACTGTCAGAAGTCAGCTGTGAACTGTCAGTCAGCACCACATAAGCTAAAACTGAGGTATAGCTGTCAGACAAGGGCTCATCCTATGAAAATTGTAACTGGCAGAGTGTTTGGAACGGGAAAAATAATAGCGTGACCAGGTATGGCTTATTTTCTCACTATATTATTTGGCTTTTTCCTGGTTAAATCTTCTACTCAGTACTCACAAATCATATTCATAGTACCTACTTAATAAAAAAATATATAATACTTAATAAATTAATATTTTTTGTGTTTTATAACACTATAATATTTATAGTGTTTTGTAACCAATTTATTTTTGTATACTGCCCTGTAATACGAAATAATAGCTCTATTAGCAACCATATTTACGGTTTTGTGTTGTGCAGCGTAGCTTATTGAAGTGCAGTCCCAAAGCCTCGGTCACAGGGTGCTAGTAACACAATGAACTAGTGTCGTGTAACCCTCAACTAGCAGATAGTTGTACTCACTGGCGAGTGTTTTATTAGCGGATACTGAAGTTAAACATGCTTAAAACTTTACTAGCGCTTAGTCGACTGCACAACGTCACGTGACCGACTCGCAACTATCAACTAGCGCTCAACTATCACCGTGTGAACGCCACTAAATAGCGCTAGTGCTACCAAAAATTGAACACAAGCTTCTATAAACACCACGCCGACTTACACCCACAGACGGCATTATAACACAACAACCAACCAGCAAATACTGTTCTTGCCGTTAGTTTAACTAGCCTCGTGTGACAGGGCTACTAGCCGCTAGTTTAACTAGCCTCGTGTGACAGGGCTACTGGCCGCTAGTTTAACTAGCCTCGTGTGACAGGGCTACTGGCCGCTAGTTTAACTAGCCTCGTGTGACAGGGCTACTGGCCGCTAGTTTAACTAGCCTCGTGTGACAGGGCTACTAGCCGGTAGTTTAACTAGCCTCGTGTGACAGGGCTACTAGCCGCTAGTTTAACTAGCCTCGTGTGACAGGGCTACTAGCCGCTAGAGGGTCTTCTTAGTAAACTAGCCAAATATGACCCAGGCTTTAGGGGGCCGCCTCGGCAAGCGAAAAATTGCAGCGCAGACGTTTAGCTCTAACGCAATATTTAACAATATGTTATTTGACTTATTTTAAAATATAGTTCACTCCAAAATAAAGTCGAGATATTATAACAGGGCTCTTTTTCCTTAAAAACCCTTAATTTTGAGTTTTATTAATATAAAAAGAAAATGTGAAAATGTAATATAATCTCATGTTCAACGAATTTAAACATATTTGCGAAACTAAAGTCTGTTCACCGTAGGAATTGTTTTCTAAAAGGTCTTTTTCCCTACCAGAAATCTATTATATAGTAGGATATTGGTAGGAAGAAAGACCTTTCAGAGAGTAATTCCTACCGTGAATGGAGTTTATAATATTTGGCTTGATGAAAAAGGGATATAGATTTAATCTTTCTCCAACTGTAATTTTTTGATAGTCTTACAACAGAAAATGTAAAGATAATTGAGAACTAGCAGTGAGCTTTCCTCTTTACTTTGAAATAAGGAGTTTCGTAGTTTTTCTACCCTCTTTGACATGACAAAGGCTGATTGTAGGTGTATAGCAAAAGGGAGTATAAGCTTGGACAGAATAGTAAAGTAGTTCCAGAAAACGACACGGACCGTTATGTTTTAAGCCATGTGGCCTGACAGCGATTGATACTTTCTCGCTGATCGAGGCGGCCACCTTAATCTTCTGCCAAACTATTTTTGTCTAACACTCCCACGCAGCTGCATCACACTTCACTTGGAAATATCACAATTACACTTTGCAGCTCGTTATCATTTTACAGTAGAAACTAACTTGTCTATTGCAGGATTTTGGAGGAAAGACACATTTAGAAAACACGAACACATTTTTTTAACGGTAAACAGCGATAACAATGTATTGATATCTATGAAAAGTGACAAATTTTTCATCGGTATTGTGGGTTAAAATACCCCTGGATTATAATGATTGTTGATACTGTAATCATATTTGGTGAGTCCTGTTATAATTTAGGTTTTTTAAATGATACATACTTTGATAGTAGGCTATATAAAGCCTTGCATGCAGTATTTTATAGGACATACCGCCAGTTATATTAATTAAGGGGTGCTGATGAGGGTTGCCATATTAGAACCCTGTCAATCCACCCCTTATCCTCCCATTATCTTGTCCTCTCGTTGAATGTGGGGTCCAACATACGTAGAACCCATAAATTGTGGTGACTTGTTACAATCTGTGGATACATGAGTAGACTAAGATAACACTGGGATGCTTTGTACAGTCTGACCGCCATAACAAGTGATTCATAGACGTAATAGAGATGTGTGAAAAACTAGTTTTTCTGTTTTGGAAAAATTGTAGGAAAATGTTCATTTACTTTTTCTACAAAAAAAAGTCATATTTAAATGGAACGAATGCAATATATATTCCAAGTTTTTAAGTTTAAACTCTACCTTGGTGGTCTTGGGGTAAAGTTATCGCCTCAGGACCCAATGTTCGCGGGTTCAAACCCAGTTGGAGTCGTCAGATGTTTTTTGAGCGATAAAAATCCGTAGCACAACTTCCTTTGGAGGGGAAGTAAAGCCGTCGCGTTGGTCCCATGTCGATTGTGGCATAGAAATGAACCCTGGAAGGTGTGGGAAAATTTCTTTCCCGGCAAGATTGGTATGCGCTCTCGCTCATAGAAATTCTCGTGTACTGATATAATCGGTCGGTTCAGAAAGTGCACGTTAAATATCGCAAGTAAATAAATAAAATTTCACACTTCAGTTTAATTTCTCCAAAATACGTTAACACCAAAAACATTATCAAATGGGCTCCAAAACAATAATAATCGCAATATACAGTTCTATTGTTGTTTAAAGTATAAAGTGCATATTATTATTATTATTATTATTATTATTATTATTAACATCATCATCACCGAGTCTTACTATCCGTTCGGGTTATACGCACTTACGCTAATGTGTAATGGTAGGGTGATTGTGAGATGAAATGGAGGACCTACAGTTTAACGTGGAATCCGAACCACGGTGGAGGCCTGGCATTCCTCACATTCACAAGTTGTGGTTAATACACATATTGTCAGAGGTGAAGGAAGGGTTTGGCAATCAGATAAATCTGTGCCGTGACCAAGGATTGACCCCGGACCCCCAGCACAGAAGTCTGACACCTTACCTCTAGACCGCCAGGTCACCAATATAAAGCGCATATTGTTTGAATGTATCAATAACGTAGGGTCTGCTGCAGACTAGGTATGTTACTACTTTAATATTATAATCAACTTCCTAACGAATACCTTCCCCCCCTTTCTCTAATTGCCATTATTTATTTGGATTTCGTATTTGCTAACAAATTTTGCGTTCCCCCTCCCGCCTTCACTTGTCACCAACACACTACTATATTATATAATATAATGGTCTCTCCACAGGTACCCCCCCCCC
>CABFWO010005827.1:2295-42022 GCA_902155825.1 Timema genevievae | reverse complement strand
GTTTGGGTTGATTCAAGTCCACATTTGACCAAGAATCAGAACGTGAATTGGCTGGCCTTGCTAAGAGGAAAAACATTTTGTGTGTGGTATTTGCAAGCCATGATAACTACATATAAAACAACAAAAGTCATAATAGAAGGTTTAATTTGTATGTTTAATGGTCTTTCTGTGTAAGATTAAATGTATGCCATTTTACCCATACAGTATGTATAAAATAGCACAGTGCTGTATTTTGTATTTTAATTTTTTAACTAATAAATATATGTATTAGTGATGTTTTTTGGTGTTCATTTGAAAGATTATGTATCATAGTATATAAAAAGTTAGAAACAATTAATTTCAGAATAATATTCTAGAAAAAATTTCAAAACTTAAAAATGGTATGTCATTTTAGGCACATTTCCCCTATTTGTATTCCAATGTTAGGTATAACACATCATTTCAGCTGTCAAAAGATTTTAAATGCATAGTTTTCATTTATAAAGTGCACGTTATATTTATTAGTTTGCAATAATTTTATGTCTATTTAGAATGCTTTAAAATAAAAACACCTAAAGCGAGTCATTTGAGGCAAATTATTACTGAATTTGGAGATAATATTTTTTCTACAGAGAGCGAAATACTTTTCTGTAAAATATGTGAGGTGAAAGTGGCTGGCATCAGATAAAAAATTTAACCATAGCATATCAGTCGCAACAAACATGTCCGTGGTATCCAGAATATCGATAAAAAGAAAACCTCTCAATTATTACTTGCACAAAATGCATCCACGAATCAAGAAAAATCCTCAACATTTTATAAAGATTTGTGTGACGTTCTGGTACGTTCTGGTATCTGCGAACATTCCTCTGTGGAACCTGAGCGTTGTTAAACTAAAGGATTTTCTGGGACTCTATACGTGTCATTCTATTCCAGACGAGTCCACACCGAGGAAAAACTGGAAATGGACAGCCCAGGAGAGATATTGTAATAAGTACATCATATTATGGAATTTCAAACAAATTTTTAGGTTATTTTTTGCAAATTTAAGTAATTATTTAGAGTTTTTAGCCTCATTTTATAGATAATTTTTTGGCAATTTTAAGGTCATCAAAATCCGGGCCCTGTTTATATATACCAATTTTAATCAAGTAACCACTTGTACCTCAATAACTTTCAATTTCGAAATTTTACTCCAATTCTATCATACTTGTTACAAACAACTTCTGCATATTTTAAATTGTTTTAAAAGCCTGGTTATCACTTATGCTAATTATTTTAAAGTGTTATACGTACCAATTTTAATTCAACTTGCATAATTGTGTTCTACATTTTTACATTATAAAAACCCTATAGTCTAGCAATTAACTAACTTAATCTACAAACTGCAATAACTTTTAATTTCAATTTTACTTCAATTTTATTATACTTGTTATAGAATTTAACTTTGTTAACTCTCAACAGTTCTTTGTTATATAATTTTGTCTCAAATTAAAATTATGTGTTACATAACCTTTAAGGTTTTTGCTATCAATTTTTACATTTTATTAATTTAATAAACATAACTATTGTTTTTGATAATGTTCAAGTTTATTTGGTAAGGAGTAATAATAATTGATAGTAGGGTTATATCTTATTTTTATTCCCTTCTCCTAATTTTATATACTTTTCTTCTATGGCGACGACATGTTTCGGTGATTTTTCACCATCTTCAAGTCTTATTTGTATTAAAGATGATTGATTTTACTTCATAATATTGGAAAGTTTGTGAAATTTTACTGTTTTATATGGAATACATATAAAGCCGTAAAATTAAATTAAAGATGATTGATTTTACTTAATACTATTGGAAAGTTTGTGACATTTTACGGTTTTATATGGAATCTATATAAAACCATAAAATAAAATTAAAGATGATTGATTTTACTTCATACTATTGGAAAGTTTGTGACATCAATCATCTTTAATACAAATAAGACTCGAAGATCGTGAAAAATCACTGAAACATGTCGTCATAGAAGAAAAGTATATAAAATAAGGAGAAGGGAATAAAAAGGAAGATATAACCTTACCATCAATAACTATTGTTAGGGATTAATTCTTTGACATAAGCTTATTTTCACAAATATCAAGTTACTTCCAAATTAGAAAATCACTTTCTTTCCTTGTATATGTGAGAGTCTTTGGGAAAGGCAATTTTGAAATTTTGTCCCTAGACATCATGTGAAGTAAAACTTGATTTTTTTTTGTGACCTGGCGGGCTAGGGGTAAGGTGTCGGACTTTTGTGCTGGGGGTCCGGGGTTCAATCCTCGGTCCCGGTACATATTTATCTGATTGCCGAACCCATCCTTCACCTCTGACAAGACGTGTATTAATCACAACTTGTGAATGTGTGAAATGCCAGGCCTCCACCGTGGTTCAGATCCCACGTTAAATCGTAGGTCCTCCATTTCATCTCACAATCACCCTACCATCACACATTAGCGTAAGTGTGTACAACCAGAACGGTTAGTAAGACGCGGTGCTAATAATAATAATTTGGGTTTTTAAATTATAAAAAACATTCAATCTAGGAATATAACCTATTTCACTACTGAGAATCTAGAAAACTATCTAGTGATTAACAGCATGTGACCCGCTTTAGTGGCCGAATGGGCTAAGGCGTCACTTTCGCGGTAGACTGGACTGTCGATGAAGGGGATATCGGAAATCTCAGTCCGGTGTACTTGAGGTTTTTTTACTAAATGGTTTTTCACTATCCTTCCACTCTCCTTCCACGCAAGTGCAGATACACTTCCTCTAAATTCCACCTTCCTAGCCCCTAACATATTAGCGTAATTAGTACAACCAATACGTATAGCCCGAACGAGTAGTAAGATGCTNCTCACTGTAAATTGGCTGTAGGTAATAAAGTAGTAGATAGTAAAATAAATTTTGTATTGCCTTTTGTGTGCTTTTTTCCCCTTAAGTGCCTATTTTGGTGCTTGGATCCCATTTTTCAATGCCTATGCCTGTCTATTTTAAACATTTTTGGTGCCTAAGAATCCGCTTCCTAGTGATGATACATGTTGATTTTTGTATTAGTATAAAATATTTGTATGATGGATGGGATGGTGATTGTCCGGAGTTTTCGTTGGATGGTAAAGAGTGAGTTTGCTACATAGTTGGATGAATAATGAGATGAAACTGGTGAATAGTTGAGCAAGCCACTCGACTGGTCTATTCGGTTTCAGGAAGTAGTAGTTCCTCGTCCGGTATGATGGTCGTCAATTGGTTTACCAGTGGCCTGGTTGTTTATTATAAGAAGGAGGTGGGGGGAGGGGGGAAGGGAAGTTTTTTTCTTCGGTCGGGTCCGTCTATGCAATCCTAGACGTTGTCGGGTAGGTACGTAGGCTGTCTAGTGCTGGGCCATGTCCTTTATTCACCACCCTTTGCACGAAACGAGACCTGATTTTAGCAATTTGTTTCTGGATGCCTAAGGTGGGGTGTTAGTGAGCGCCAGTTTAATGCATTAATTTTGCAGTTTTTATAGCATAAACACTTTTTGGCAAAAATAAATCAAATATTTCTTCTATAGAAACATAAAGTTTAGCTTTCTGCACATGCTAATCTCAAGAGTTCTTGAATATCTCTCATGAGCATAGCGGAATTTGGTGACAAACTTTTTAAATGCAGAGAAAAAGTTGTCACTAAATTCCAGGACACCTTGACAGATATTAAAGAACTGTTGAGATTAGCATGTGCGGAAAACTAAACTCTATGTTTCTATAGAAGAAATGTTTGATTTATTTTGGCCAAATAAATGTTTACGCTATAAAAACTTCGAAAATACTGCCCTAAACTCACGCTCACTAGCACCCCATCTTAAGGATTTAGTGTTCTTGTATATTTCGGAGCTTAGGGTGAATGGAAGGTGGAATAGTCATCTTAGTACTCTGTGGTCAAAGTATTTGATGAATTCTTGGGAGGTAGGATCTGTTAAAACGGTGGCCCCGCAGGCATAGTAAAGCAATGGTCTGATGAAAGCTAAGTATGTCAAGTAGGGATTCTCAGGGAGTCTGTGTCTAAGTGAGTTAGTCAGGAAAAGTCAGCAAGGCAGCGTCTGTAATGGACGGCTACTATGAGTTATTATTTATATCATAGCCATCCGTGATTCGGATGTGGCTTTATGATGCCAATAGTACAAACATATTGTAGCCTACATTCTAAGAGAATCAAGATGGAAGAAACCAACGCTATACAATTAAGTATGTATGAAAGGTGAAGCTCAGGGGTAGAGTATTGGTGCGCAAAGCCAAAGGTCCCAACTTCGATTCCATGTCAAGGAGTAATTTTTCAATTTATTCTAATACTATTCTGATGTTTGAGTACACTATCGTTTTAAGACTCTAAACACAAGCTAAGGGTTATTAACACCGGAGACCACCCTTATTGAAATTTCAGAATCCCTTGTACTTCCCCTGATCTCGCATCTCATTAGGACTAATGTGCATCGACCTGATTTTATTAGAATGGCAAAGCTATTAGATATTGTTATTAAGTGCAATGAGGCATAGCGGCTTAGCGGTCTTTACTACAGCATGGAGCTTTTGATAAAGTAAAATACCTTTCAAACAATTCTAATTAATATCTACTAATAGGATAAAAAAGGTCCTAGGAAAATTGATTTATGTGAAATTGAATGGACCCCATACACACTTGATAACTGTAATTAGCTCATTTATAATCAGCAAATTTCATCAAAATTGTATTTTTGCAATAACACAAAGATAAAGAGTTGTTTGAAATAAGTGAAAGAGGCAGACTAACCAATTATCCTATACGGAACCTAAAATAATCCCCTTTTACTTAGACTATACCTTTGGAAAAGGATTATTCAAGAAGAAGAAAAGTGAGGACATGTTATAAAATACACTAAAAGGAGATACGGTACCTTATAGAGAAGACAACGTCACCCAAAACTAAGTTAAAAGGAGTGAATATGACCTTTGGTACTGAGACTAAAGATTATTTTTAGTTAATTTTATATCCTAACTCTGATAGCGAATCTAAAATCAAACACCCATTAAGAAAACCTATAATTCTCTAAGTATAAGTGCTCATATATTTAAAAATTCTACCTCATTTCTAGATCAATAGTTATTTATGATAAAATAAAATATACAGTTTGATAACGAACAAACTCTGCGTTCAAAAGACAAGAATAATAATTTGTTTTTTCCATCTCTTAGTAATCGAATTAATTTTGTTACTGTTTTATTCGCTCAGCAATCTTCAAAATGTGTTCATTAATTTTAGTTTTCATTTTCCCCTTCAGACTGCACAACGCACGGGTCAGGCATTTTGATATTAAAATCAGGAAATCAGGAGTTAAAACACATTCATAAAACTAGCCTCTCCTATGTTCTTGTTGTGAATGATAATTATAATTTCACTACCACTTTTTTTTTAAGCTCTGGTGGAGTTTTAAGATGTTAGCTCTGCACTGAACAGCTATCTCTCAACGATTATTGCTAAAGAAAGTAATAAGGTGTGTCATTGAGAGGAACTTAAGCCGCAATTGCCAAGAGAGGAACTTACTCGCGAGTCAAAGTCAAGCACACTAATTGTGCGGTAAATCCTGTCAATGTCTTTCTAATGCTATTATTCAATTGTTATATTAACCGGTTGTAATATGGGAAGAGGTATTGCTGTAGGTTTTTGAATAACTGTATAAAATAACGTGTCTTGAATAATAAGAATTGGTTTTCTATGATTGGTTACTTAAACCTGCCTGTTAAATTTTAATACATCTGCATCCATACTTTTTCAAGTTAACTAACCTGTTTATTGTAATCCTCTTTCACTTTCCTGTTCACTTTCCGGAACTTCTCTGGATCAAAGTCATTAGTTTCTTTCTGAAAAACAAATAATTGGTTTAAATAAATATTGAATTGCTTAGGGCTTGGAATACAGTAAGGTAATTAGTCAACTTTTTTTTTGCTTTAATATCAAAACAGACCAAAAATAGTATTATCTGAATTTATTTGTATTGTAACCATTACAACCTTTTAACTGTTGGACGGATATTGACTAATGTTACTCACACCTCGCTGATATAATCATTGGTTTGCATTTCAATGTTGCTTTAGACCTTAAAATTTTAGTTTGGAAATTGATTCAATGAATTATTTTTTCAATTATATAAGAAAATGGCAAGGCTAAATTTACAACTTTCAATTGTTTGCATTGACAAAATATGCCTACACTCCGTTTACCCTCGAAGGTAGCAAGCAGTTCGCAAATTTTTTGAATCACAGAGCACTCTTCGGGAGATAAATGCTTCATGAAGCATTATCGTTGCCCTGACGCCAAAGGCACGCAAGTGCATTATTTTCTGTTTCTAACTAATTGCATTTTTAAAGTATATAGTCGATATTTTATCCTATAGCAAAAGCACGAATTATTTTTCACTCTCTAAATAGCTTGAATTTTGATACAAACATAATTTTTCCCGTTGAGAGTAATTGAAAATTGGAACATTAAATATCGTTGTTCTTAAAACATCAATTTTGCACACACGTGTCTTTGACATAAGGGCGACGATATTTTCACCTAGCACCTACATAGGTACTAAACCGAATAACAGCAGTATTCACGATGGAAACCAATTTTTAAGCATTTGGGCATGTTAAATATCAAATTTTATTTAATTCGAAATGTTATTTTCTCCACTAATTTCAGGGAAATAAGGATCTAAATAACTACATAAACGAAAAACAACAACAAAAAACATAGAGTAACCAACACATTTGATAACGAATTAAAAGTAGGTAGTGTAAATACACAATATATTACTCACATAGATATGGTATTTAAAACAATTTCCACAGCTGCAAAAAAGTCACTTGGCAAAAAAAAAAGAGCGATAAAGTGTAGACCGCGAGCTTATATTTAAATGAGATGGATGGGACTGTTTTGATTTGCTAAATCTGGTTGAATTTGGGATAGCTGCACCCGAATATCTGGATCTCCTTTGAGGCGGAATTTAGATCTTGTTTGTATACTTCCCATTTCATCACACAATATTTTGAATAGCCTTGTATTCTTAGGTCGTGATTTTATAAAATTAATTATTTTCACACTTTCATCCAAAACTTATTTTTATGAAGGGTGCCATTTTTTCACAGCAAGGGCATTGCGGTGGAGGACGCAGTGGCTACTGTTGCGCTCTCTGACATTTTGTTTTATTTTGTGGGTCATCTTTAAGAGCCACCGTGGAAGGAAATCCGATCACTAATTACATCTTGTTCGTCCATGGCTGAACGGTGGAGTACGCGAGTCCTGACATAGGCCTCTGTCAGGGCGGCGATTCGTATTTACGAGTGGGCACATCCACGAGGTCTTCGCTGGAAACTTGCTCTACCATGGCCAAGTCCCATCTCCTTCAGGGGGCCGTTTTGATTATTTCCCACCCACATCTGGTGTTCCAGCAATGTGTGACCGGCGCAAGTGGATAAGGAATCTACGAAGGCACTGGGTGAGACGTTGGTAATCCCAGTGTTCTGCATTAACCGGCAGCCGCGACTCCGTCGGCTCTAAGCAGAGTGAGGAAGTGGCAATTTGATTCTAGAATATGGCACTGGGCGTCTTCCCATTTATGGTCTTCGCGCCGTGTGTGCACGCATCAACGCAGTTATTCTATGAGATGCCACTCACTGCGAAAAATTCTTTTATAAATTTAAAAATTTCATCGCCAGTTGTGTTTGTTGGTAACGGTTTGCAGAAAAGACTCCAGGCATTGGTAGAGCAGAAATACTATTAACAATTCCTAACCTGGCCACATCCTTAGATTCATCCATTTGAAGCGAAACTTTAGTGCATTTTATTCGTGAAAGTAAGTAGCTTTCAGGTCCTCTGTTAATTCTCCGATTTTTCACGAGATTGGGTTATTTGACAAAGGAATTGTGTCTAATAGTCTCGTGGCTTTTTTCTCTCCAGCATACATTCGACTGTGTCCTTTACGCAAGGCTTGATAAGTTTTTCAGCGGTATGGGGTTCGCCAGCTTGAGAAGCTCGGTAACCGAATAAGTAGGATGCCATCAAAACCTTTTCGTTAACGATTTTGAGTGATAGAATATAATTTTCTGGGCTTGTGTAAGTTCACCGTACTTCCATATGAATACATCAGTCGGTTTTCCTTACATTCTGGATAGACATCCTAAAAATTACGGCGCATTTCACTGTGAACATCGCACTGTTTGGCAACACTTTCCGCAAATTACGCACTGTGGTTTGCTGTCACTGGTCTCAACGAACCCAATATTCAAGTAGGAATCGTGGTACATTCTTTTTACTATTCGTTTCCCTGTGGCACTGGTCTCTGAAGAATTAGTACTGGGCAGTTGGATCAACACGTCAGGAGGTTCTGGCGCACCCGCTGTGACTGATTCGTTCAAAAACTCTTCATACTGTCCATAAATTCTAGCACTAGCAAGTACTCCATCTTATTCCACGCTACAATTGAAAAATAATATTCGTATCAGCTTGGTAAATAATAATAATAATAATAATATTAATAATAAATACCAGTTAAATAATAAAACAAATTGATCTAGGAACCGTGTTTCCCAAGTTAACTTTGAATAACGTTTGGTAATGTAAATGTTTATCGCATGTACTCTTGTACTGCTTGCTAATTGCGAGTGGTCATATTATTTTATTGCTTGGTGACGTCATATTGGCTGCCACTTCAAGGTTATTACCAATTAACGGGCTAAAACTAGAAAATTATTAACGTGAGTTAAAATCTGTTTTTGTTAAAATTGCAACAATATGGACAATATGCCATGTACAATAAAATAAAATGCATAGATTGTAAGATGTTTATTTACTCTTTAATTTACATATCGATTTATATACCCTATCTCTTATAGGTCCTGACTTATTAGCGTTCAAAGCTGTTAAATGTTTTAATGCCCTGTCATCCTAGTAGACCCTCACAGATAAACGTTATTCAACGTTTAAAAAAACCCTGCGTTTAACATAATCCACCCCGTCTTGGCCTTAGACAAGCAGTTCACTTGCTCATTCTTCATGTCACAATATGGGTGGAACGGGAGGGACCTCCTCCAATTCAGAGTGAGGCACCTACTGGATATAGGAGGCGGGCTACTTTTCCGTGGGCTATCCTGTATTTGGGCATACCTGTTAGCTTTTGATGCTTCCCAAGCTATTGGAGGTATTGTGACGGAGGTTTTGAGAGTTTTTTTAAGGGTCCCAACTTCAGACATCGATCCAATGAAAGATAATCAATGATAATATATTGCTGCGGGCAGGTGTTTCGTCCTCAAGAGGGAAGATCCGAAAAGTTATACTAACTATTATATTAACGCTCAACTTAATGTTTATGTAACGTAATGAAACACAGTGTGTGATCACGTAATATAACGTAAAATGTAAAATCTTAAGCAAAGCGCAGACAATGATTTCGACTGGTTGAAAACAAATTGTTCACTAAAATAGAACGTGAATATTTAGGGCTGTTGTTGAATCCCTCCTCTGCCTCCAACTAGATTAATAGTCAAACTTAGTACGCTTCAAGTGCGGCTCGAAACCACATACATGACAGCACCTACCTAGACCAGAATAGAATGGGCCAGTTTCATATAAGAAACGCAAACTGGACCATTCCGTTATTGTCTAGGTAGGTGTTGTCTTGTATGTGGTTTCGAGCCGCACTCTGTTTGAATATGGACCTGGCCCAAGTCCTGAGCCCGGCTAACCCCTGCCTTCAGTGGCTCCGGAAGAGCTTTAAAAGTGGGGGAGCTCAACAAACCAAAACAAAGAGAAGTCCGGGGGCTCCCTCCCCAACAAATTTTAAGTTGTTGATGATTCTATATGCTATTTTAACTGGACTTTCATGATTTTTGACCAATTTTTAAGGAAGTAAATAGTATATAATTTTCAATAGTTATTATTTTAATGTTATAAATTGTTTTATTGTATAGGAAATAAAATAAAATTTAATGACCGTAAACTACAAAAATAATACAAACATAACAGTACAAATATACCAACACTTACATTAATAATGATGGTACATACAACTTAATATCACTTTTTATTTTAAAATATACTACAAACTAGGAAATAGTGAAGGAAAATAGCAAGTTAAGATTTAATATCATCTATTTATAAATTTTATAAATATGTAATAATTAAACTCTTTTCTTTCAAATAAAAAACTATTCCATTATTTGTATCAATTAATACTTGTAATTCGAAAAAAGGAACTATGATTTTATTACAAACTAGCAATCCCGCACGGCGTTGCCCGTGACCCACCAAAAATTTGTTAAAAATAGTCTAATTAAAAATTTAAAAATTCCGGCTTCGAGATGCATTCGAACCCCCTTTTGTCCACCTATGTTTCAGATCTAGGCGTGCCGTAAATTTGGCTGGGCATCGCACACAAACAAACAAACACACAGAAAAACACTTCCTCTTATACTTTAAAGCAACGCTTTATATCCTATCCCGGGGGAATTTCCAAAAATCCTGAAATTAATTATTAGTGATTATAGTTACCTACTTACATGCCAAATTTGAAGTATCTAATAATTATAGTTACGGAAATAAGGCAACTTTAAAGCGAAAATATAAATCCTCTTTATTCCCTATCCCGTGGGAATTTCAAAAAATCCGGCCTTATTCCTTGTCTACATCATAAAGAGAACCTCTGTGCAAAATTTAAGCTTTCTAGGTCCAAGATTTTGGTCTGGGCGTTGATGAGTTAGTCAATGAGTCAGGACTTTTCTTTTTATATTAATATAGATTATAGACCTTCCATAAAATTTCAAAAGTATGTTAAAAATGTCAACCCATAGATGATAATTATTTCTGAGGCTTTTGGATTTGCACTCCAATGATCTAGAGTAGTTTCCAACGATTATATCGGCACATGACTTGTATAATAGCTTAAATCTAGAACGGACACAACATCCAGTCCCCAGCCATTAATTCATCACTGTGAAAGGAGAAACCCACCCATCATCAATGATACATTTTTCGGCCAGGCCAGGAATCGACTCCAGGACATTGAGATTAGTAGGCAGACTCGATACCGACTGAGATAAGGTGTCGGACAATATGTGTGTGTAATAAATAACATTCAGAAGAATATTTATATAACTTTACCTATTATCAATAAATTTTACGCCCGTGAAGTATATGCCCCCCACTTTTAAAAAACTTTATGTTTATGGCCGCATTTTTTTCAACATAGCGTCTTACTACCTGTTCAGGTGATACGCATTTATGATAACTACTCTAATGGGATAGGGATGTGGAAGGAAGCATTTTAGAGGTAATCTCCCCCCATTTGCATGAAAGGAAAGTGGGAAACCATTTGGATAAAAACAACTTTCAGTAGACCCAGCTGGGATCTGAAGCCAGATTTTCCCGTCATCAGCAGCTAATCTAACACGAGAGTGACGCCTTAAACCATCCGGCCACTGACGTGGGTTGCAATTTTTGTTTCGCAAAAGATAGCTTTTTTTTGCTTCGGTAGGCTAAGAAATGATATATTCGCATGAGGAATTGGAAAGCAGCCAATATCATGGTATCCACACTCCCCACTAATGTCAAACAATTTTTTAATTTGGTTGAAAAGGTGTTTGTACTAGAGCTCTCAAAGAAAAAGTTAATCCACTCTTAACCCCAAAGCTTAAAGAGTACAAGTAGTGACCATTCCCTCCTTCCTCCTCTTTCCGCACTTGCCAATCGTTTTAAATATATTGTGTGAGTGGTAGTTCTAGATTATATGAGCACAGAGCATTTCTTCTCAAAACTATGTGCTATCAAAATATATATAAAAATATTTTCAAGTTTTTGGCAAACATTTAAACTAACCAGTAATTTTTTGGAGGAGTAAATTTACACATATAATTGAGACTTGAGAGCTCGGGAGCTATATTTGCACGAATCCTAGCTGAGTGCACTGGTTTTTATTTGTTTACATTGATATTTCCAATTATTTAACTTTTTTACCGAGGATGCAGTGTACTCATCTTAAACTAAGTTTATATATAAATATATATAGGTGCTCAGAAACTCATTGCCCAAACTGCACATATAGCTTGTTTGAACCAAAAGTAATACAAAATCCCTGTACATTTACATCCGGAAAACTATGCTAGTAAATTAAATTGTGTTAGAGGTTTTGGCGTACAGCGCCGGGAGAGCAAAGCTGTCAAGCACGTGTGTACAACAAGTTGCATAGGAGTTAGGCGCGTGGCACCGCACATGTAATAATGGCAAGCACTTTCTGTGATGTAGGACCGTTAATGATGACCCTCAGAATGTATTCGCATTTATAGATGGACTGGTGTGTTGTTTACAATTAATTGTGCTATGTTCTGCTGCCGTGCTCCAAGATGTCGAGGTGTGCAGTGCCGCAAGCCTAACTCCCATGCAACTTGTTGTACACGCATACTTGAATAGCTATGCTCTCCCGGCTCTGTACGCCGAAACTCTGGACACATTTTATTGATATTAACATAGTTTTCCGGATGTAAGTGTATAGGGATTTTGTATTACTTTTGGTTCAAACAAACTATATGTGAAGTTTGGGCTTTGAGTTTCCGAACACCCTGCATATATTATATATACATATGTATATACATAAATATGTATACATATATTCAATGCTCATATGCCTATTTAGGTAGAGGCAGCTTAATCAACCTTCATATCAAGGTTTGATTACATACTACGGTAAATAAGTTATTTGTTCTCAGACATTAAATATTCATACAACAAACCAATAGTCAAATTTACAAGTAATATATAATTTATCACAATAATGTTTAGAGGAAATTTAAACAATATCAAATATAGTTTGTAACCCACAACAATAAAGTTTTTTTTAATGGGTAGGTTTTCAATATCCACAAAGTAGATAAATTAGGCCTGAAAATGATGTCAATTCTAATATTTACAAAGTTATTTGGGCAGATTTTTATCTAGTTAAAGCTCCGTAAAACTATATTCCATATTCATAATTTTAAAATATCTTTGATAAATATTTTATTTGAATTTAATTTACCTAATATATTATTGAAAACTTGTAACAATTCAATTTGACCCTGACCCAGGAAGCACTTTCTTAATAATGCTACACTTTTATTCGAGATCAGTTATAGTATTTTTTAAAACCCACATTTTATTTATAAAAACAACAGTAAATTGAATATTAACAAGCACTTTACAACAATACTCTTGTTTGTATGAATGATATTTAAATAATAATATAAACACGCAATCAATTTTAAAAAAAGTGAAACAAATCAAAATCACTTTTATATTTTATGGAACATTTGCCAACTCATCGTTTTCATTTCTTCAACTAAAATGACTGAAGAGTAATGGAAGTCAAAGAAATTCTGGCAAATTCAATGATTCATCATTGCCAAGTTGAGTCATAATTTATTTAAGTCATTCAAGTCGGAATACTTATACATAAAAGAATGGCAATGCTTCTACACTATGGATTACCTCAAAGAGCTTAGAGATTGTCGCAACATGTAATCTGCCCATATTTGTAAAAATAAAGGTTCAGCTACCTGGCATTGTTACTAAGAATGTTAAGAATGAGGTTTACTTACAAATAACTTTGAAATAACCTTCAGACTTAAAGGCAACTTGTAACTGGTGGTTAGGTAGTTTCTGCCTTGAAAGGTCTCACCCTCCCCCCCTAGGGTTGTGAGCAACTGAGAAGAGAGAGAGAATGAGTTGTGTGGGGATGTTAGCTTTGGAAATGAGCTACAGCTTATTAGTTTCATAGAAATACCTGAAAACTCTTTTCTTTTTCTTGAGGATAGTAATTTTACCTACTTGTTTAACTTCCCGTAAAAGAAAAGAGTAATACTTATTTTTGATATTCATTCGTATCAATTTCTCAAAATGTAATTCATACTGAAAATAATGTGATGACTAATGACATTAAGTAGGTCTCAAAAAAAATAGAAATTTTTTGGAGTGGTTACGGAACTAGTAAAGCATTATTCATTAAAGTATTGAATTTAATGTACCGTAACAAAGATGAATAATACATTTTTATTTTATAAATTTTTCTATACATTTAAATTGCTTAGCCGTAATTAACCACAAACACACATGTTCGTTTATAAAGTACAAATAATTCTAAACACACCATTAACGTAGCTTATGATTTATAATTAATTATAAATATTGCTTTTTTGTTTGATATTTCAAGTGATAACAGGTTCACTTTGACATGTCTACTGTCCAGTTTGATACTTTACCAAAAGTAAGATTTCGCTAAGATTAAATGAACAACTGTATTTGTGTGTTTTTTCTTCCAAATTTTTACTCATGATTTTAATCCTTTTGAACTCAAAATGTCCATAAAATCTAATGGTTATATTTTAATATGCATTGAACAATTTTTTCTAACAAATAGTTTGGGCCTATAAACTAGTAGCTTTTTTCTATGTACGCCTAAATATACCAAAAATAGCCGTTAACACTCTAAACGTAACCACTATGGATGAAACAAATTTAGTCTATAGAAGAGACACCTTTTATTTGATCACAATAATTGATCATAATGGACCAAAAACAGCCAGTTTGGTTGAGTCACTTTAAATGTACCATATGTATATAATTTATACTCCGATCAATAGGCATGTGGAATAAATATCGGGTTCTGCTCTTCTGGTGACAGTGAGGTCAAGGTTCGAATTCCAGATAGGTGCAGTGAGAGTGTGTTTCCTCAATTGTTTTACACTTATCCTCAACGCAAATGTGGGTACATTTAATTTAAATTCCATCTTTATCTCCAGCTACTCAATAAGCGTTATTAAATGCGGATAACCCAAGCAAGTGATAAGACGTGGTTGGAAAAAACTTATAAGGGACCTATTATGTAGGCCTATATTGATGCGCAAAGCTAAAAGTTTATGAAACAAAGTTTGGTGTCAGCCAGATTAAATATGTAAGAAAATGTTAAAGTTTTTGACATTATTTATTTAGTTAATAAGAGTCACAAATAAAAATCAATCATTTTATGACTATAACTTATAAGGCTATGAGTACTCTGAATTTCCTTTGGATATGACAATACATTTTTTCGTACTTGGTATTTTGTGGCCCGGTTTCACAGAAACTATGGCTAAATTAGATCGCAAGAAATGGATTCAAACAAATCACTTTTTTTTTGTGTTAGGACACATGGTTCGTAGATTTTTCTGGCCTAAAACACATACGAATTTTTAATTTAGTGTTTTTTAAATGATATAATTTGCAAAAATTTCTTTGAAAATATCACAAAATATTCGTTCTTATTAACAATACTAATTTTTAAGTTTATAATAATTATAAAGTTAATTAATACTTAAAAGTAATACTTTATTAAAAGTGATTTTGTACTGTAAATTTGTGGAGTTTCCCCCTCACCCCAAATGCTTTGGATACACTTAGCTCTCTAGATGTATGCCAAACATACAAAATCGTAACGTAACAATCTCTTAAAGTATTGCAATGAGTGGTTTGAGTTTCGTTTAGATTATTTTTATAATTTAAAATTTTAGTAACGTAATTTGGGGCCCGATTAACTATTATTTGTGGCCAAATAGATATGTCTCCCAGGAATTATTTACATGTAGCCAAATTCTAAAAATCTCCCCCCCCCTTGATCTTGCAGCCGAGGGGAGGGTCGGGCCCCGACATCCTTCCGGTGACTTGGGCAGATGACAGAAGAACCTCAAGTTATTCAGGAGTCGCGACATCAACTGGACCAATTAGCGATGCAGCACCCCTAAAGCACATTTTAGTACGCTCTCCCGCCGCGTGTTTCTGCAGGCGACGTCATCGACCGGCCCACCATTTGTTAATGTTCATCCACCGCTCTCCAACATTTCCAGGTTGTTGCTAGGAGAACAGCCATGGCTCCATACCAAGTCTCAGCCCAAACTTCCAGAAGCTCTGGACTTTGTCACGCGCCATGGGAAGGAAAAGGGGAGGCGGAAGACATAAGGCGACGCGAGTTCTCTGGGCTGCACAAAAGAAAAAGCAGTAAGCGTTCATAAATTTGACCATCCCTCCAGTCAGGATCACATTCCTGACTCACCAAACCGGATCTTCACTCTTCTCTTGAGGGTACCATCCTTTCTTAGATTCATTAATTCTCGCTCTCATACGAGAATATAATGGCTGTTATTCATACAGAGAAAGGTTTATGGTACCCATAGCACGCTAGAGAGCACTGTCACAAAATCAACACCAAATATATCAATCAACAAGATGCACCACAATTAGATTATTAAGTTCACCAAAAAAAATAATTGTGGCCACGGTATCTACTATCACTGTCTTCATAGTTGGCTGGGCACATAAGTCAAATCCAAAGTTTGTTTCGCCGGGGACCAGGCTTGCAACCGGGGTGATTGCGACAAGATAATATAAACACTAAACACTTAACATATACCACATAACGGACTCACAATTGCATACCCTTAGGGACTCTTGGACATACACCCTTAAGGTGACTGACGTGGGCTCGGCTAGTTATGGAAGCGTCGTCAACATTCTTGAGGAGGACCGTCACGGGAGTTAAAAACTACTCTACCGTCCATGGGCCACCCCACCTCGGGCACAGCTTATCAGATCTCTTGTCCACCGCGGAGCTCAAGGGAAATTCTTTACATAGGACGTGATCACCAATCATGTAAAGAAAGGGAAGTCTACCTTTATTATAAGCGTTAGCCACCCTTCTCTGTGCTCTACTCAGATGATCAAGGGCACGCCTACACCTATCTTCATGAGATACACTGTTACACCCCTCTCTCTCCAATCCTTTCCTTAAGACCATCGATAACTTAAAGGTATAGGGAGGTATGCAAGCTACATATAATATACAAAGGACATGAAATGCAAGATTTAAATAGTAATACCATAAATGGTTTATTCAAAGCAAAAAACAATTAGCAAAGAAGAATTCAATTAATTACATGGTCTCAATAATCGTACTGAGTTCAGTGGAAAATCATGTTAGAAATAAACAGTTATTAGTGTAGTTCCTTAGCGAGAACTTCTCTACTGTTAGACATATCAAACAATCAGATGGGCTAGTCTTTATGAGACAAACAACCCACAGTGTTGAAAAGTATACAAGTAAACAAATAATAAATCAGTTAATAAATTTATAAGATTTATATAAGAGCCTTATGGGCCTTATTATACTGTTTCAAACGTGTCTGCACTGCATCACTTAAGGCAGACTTCAAACAAATTAAATAATAAATATATAAAGAATATTTATTAGACATTTCTAAAATACGCGAGAGTTTGGCTAACAGACTTTAGTCAAACTCCCACGGGACTACCTGACCTAACCTAACAGTTTAGAAACTTCCATCTATTCATGAATTTAAAGTTAACAAATTACAATAAACAAAGTCTAGTGAAAACATTTAAACTACGATCAAATATAAAATTAATCACTAATTAATTTTATCAGTTAAACAATTTACGTTTCTAAGTTAAATTTTATAAGTGTTCATTATCACAAAAGAAATCAAAACATATTATTTACAACATTATTTCAGAATGAAATAATGATAAACTTCTTCATCACAAAAATATATCAAAGTTATTATAAATTAAAGATCAAAACTAAACAGCTGTCTCGAGCGCCCAAGTGGCGACAGACATTATATATTTTACTATTTAGCGAAGAAAATAAATACGGCATAAAAAAAAGTTAAAGTTCTGAATAATTAAGTTCATAGTATACGTTGCCATTGTTAAAGTTTGTAGTTTATCACGTGATGATCCTGGCATAATCCTGCTCCTAGGACTATGTTCCTCCGTCCAGTGTTGGTTGAGTAGTCAATTTAATAATGCGCTCACAGGACTTTGAATAGGGGTTTTTCACAGCACGGAAACAAGGTGGGGGGTGTAGAACATTTCCTTCTAGAAGGAATCGAACATGACGTGGACTGTTGATATTGATGTCCCATTTTTCATTTTGAACAGCGATTCTTCAATCGGACGTCATTTCTGTAGTTGTGGAACTATCCACCAGGGTGCAGAATGGGTAGAATTCTGTTGAACGTGGATAGTATTGCTTGGCGTGGCTTCAGTATCTATTTGATTTAGTCGGTGTTGACTTCGGTGAAGGAGTCTCTGTTACTACCCTGTGTAGCTCGTCTTTGTCAACACACGATAGATTTGGTGAGTTTAGATTCCAATGTATTCCATAGTTCTATTGAATTGATTTTATTGATTTGAATTGTCTATAACGTTGTTTCAATTTACAGGAACTACAATAGTGAAGAGTACTTTTGTAGGGTTTAGAATATTATTGAATATTATTGAATATTATTAGGGGCGGGTTGAGTATGAAGTTTAGCATGGGGGCGAGTTCAAATGTAACTCAATGTTACAACACTATCACTATTTTCCAAAAATGGATCGATATCCCAAATAGCGAGAAGGGGGTGATTCAACTTCTGACCTAGGAAAACAGAAGCTGGCGATGATCCAGTAGACTCATGAAAGGCTGAGTTGAAGGCCAAATTAAGAAAATCTAACTCCTGGTCCCACCTATTTTGCAACTGACTATGGAAGATCGTCAGGGCAGTCACCAAGTTCCGGTTAAATCGTTCAACGTGATTTGGCCCAGGATGATAGGAGCTGGTGGTGACATGCTTGATGCCCCAACCGAAACACGTGTCCTTAAATGTGACAGACCTAAAGAAGGGACCATTTTCACTAACAATAGCACGTGGGGCTCCAAAAAATGCCCACACACGCCTAAAAAGGGCGTTGACAGTAGTAGTTGCCTTCATGTTACGAAGAGGAATCAATATTACAAACTTATAAAAGGCGTCAACTAATATAATAATACAAGAGTTACATAAAGAAGAACGGGTAATGGGCCCAACATAATTGACGATAACCTTATCCCAGGGGCGTTGAGCTACATCGACCGAATGAAACCCAACTCTGAAATTTTGGGTGGGCTTAGTCTTCTGGCAATCCTTACAGTGGCTAACCCACTCTTTAACGTCGTTATACAATCCAGGCCAGAATAACTCTCTAGAAACTTTCCTGAAAGTTTTCAGCACGCCTAGATGACCACCATACACAGAATTGTGAAAATACCTCAACAACATGGGGCGTATAGCCACGGGCACAACAATCTTCTTCCACTTTCCCTTAGCATTGGACACAACTAGAATATCTTTAAACATAGAATACAGAACTACTTTCTCTCCTTTCAGAATCCTCTCCTTGATGTCAAGGCACCAGGGGTCGCTACCCTGATGATCCCCGATAGATACAAAAGATTCAGGAATCACACAGGAGCCAGGCGCTACCTCCTCAGAACTTATGGGAAAACAATCTTCCGCCATACGGGATAAAGCATCTGCAATCAAATTGAGCTTCTCAGAAATGTGATGGGTCGAAAACTTGAATCGGGACAACCTCCAAACCCACCTTCCAATCTTACATAATTGTTTTGGATGCTTCCAGATCCACGCAAGCGCCATGTTGTCAGTGTAAAGCTCGAATTCTCTCTGTTCTAAATAATCAGCAAATTTCTCGATGCCATAAACACAGGCAAGACATTCTTTCTCGTAGGCACTATACCTCCTTTCGGTGTCGGTGAGCGTCCAACAGGTGAAAGCTACCGGCCTGACGCTCTCTTAAGTCCTCTGGGAAAGAACAGCACCCAGAGACACAGAAGAGGCATCTACGTGAAGGAGGAAGGGAATCGAAAAATCAGGCATCCGTAATATCTCAGGGGAGATGAGCTTCCTTTTTAAAAGGTCAAATGCACGAGCCTGTTCCTCACCCCAACAGAAAACAGCACCCTTTTTCTTCAGGGTGTTAAGAGGCGCTGCTATCTCAGAGAAGAACGGAATAAATAGGGTGTAGTATGCACACATCCCAATGAATCGCATAACACCCTTAAGGTTCATAGGAGGGGGGTATTCCACAATGGGACGGATGCGCTCAGGATCAATGAGCAGATTTCCCGAGGAAATCACATACCCAAGATATTTGATCGATGGTCTAACCCATGTCACTTTATCCGGGTTAACAGTTAAACCTACACTGCGCATATGGCTCAGCACTTCCTCTAAATGCCCTATATGCTCATCCATAGAGTCACTATACACACAAATATCATCCAAGTAATTGAACACATACTTGAACTTAATGTCCGAAAGGACGTGATCAAGGAAACGACTCAACGCTTGTCCACCAATACTACAACCAAGGGGGACGCGGTTGAACTCGTACTGTCTCCAAGGGGTGACAAAAGCCGTATACTTTTTTGAAGACTCTACCAGGGCACATTAAAAAAAACAGGCGTTGAGGTCAATAAAACTGGCGTTGAGGTCAATAAAACTGGCGTTGAGGTCAATAAAACTGGCGTTGAGGTCAATAAAACTAAATATCTCAGCCCTACCTAAGTGCTGAAAGGCGGATTCGATACTTGGCATAGGGTAAGGCTCGAATTGGACCTTCTTATTAATCTTCCGATAATCAACAATTAACTATGTCCTTCACCTTTCTTAGGGATTATAAACGCAGGACTAGCGTATGGAAAATTGGAAGGGCGAATGACTCCTTTAGATTTTAAATCATCAATTAACTCTCTGAAAATCTTCATTTTTTGGGGGGTACAAGAGTATGGACCAGATCTCACGGGAACGTTGTCTTCAACAACAATCTCATAGGGAAGTTTATCACATCTTCCTAATCTGGGAGTTATGACATCAGGGAACCTTGAAATAACCCCATTTATAGCTTCCTCACAATTACCCAAAAAGCACAGAGTAGGGATAAAAGGAGAACTGTACAATGGGACTTTAACCCTAGGGGAGAATTCAAACGTTAATTCTCTGTGTACCAGATTAATGGCTGCTCCAGTTTCCCATAAAAAATAATTTTCCAAAATAATATCATAGGGTAGGGAGGGAATACAAAACAAACTTCTTTTCCAAGCAAACCCCATAATTTTATTGGACAAATTTACCCTCTCTTGAACAAGTAATAAATTACCATTCCCTACAACAAATGGCTTGGCATTAATCCTTCAATATCAATGTTTTCAGTGTCTTTTAAACTATTCAAAAAATCAGTATTAATAAAAGATCCACATGAACCAGTATCCAGCAAAGCAAGTCCATGATTCGACCTAATCGAGAATCGGACAACGGGGGAAGGAGAATAGTACACTTCTTAACATTACACGTGGCAGGCCCCTCATCGACACCACGCGTCATGCGTTTATCAACGGACATTCTCGCTAAAAATGCCCTAACTGACGGCAACGAAAACACCGGACTCAGGATAAGTCCTGAAGTCTCCCTGATCTTATCACGCCAAGAGGCCTACTGGGGGGGTTAGATGGCACACGATAACTGGGTCTAGTTGCAGCAGAAGCCGGGGTAGCCTTTGTTTGATGGAAGTTACTAGATACGCTCGCCAGGAATGCTTCTAGATACTCTTTCTCCACCAATAGTGACCCTTCAATATTAGATGCCAACGAATAAAGTTCGGACAAGGTGGTTAGGTTATTAGAAAAACAAAATGCCTTCTTGTTAAAGGGGACACATTCTATCAAATAAGCTCGACTACTTCTTCCTCAGCCAGGTTGAGATTTAAGATCTCAGTGGCTTCTGAAATAGCCAAAATGAACAGCCTAAAAGGCTAATGCGGAACTTGAAAACGCCGCACATTTTACTTACATAGTTTCTCCTTCTCTATCTTTGAGACTAAAGACTCAAGAATGCGACTTTTCACAATGGCCCACGGAAGA
Source organism: Timema genevievae (assembly GCA_902155825.1). Taxonomy (NCBI): domain Eukaryota; kingdom Metazoa; phylum Arthropoda; class Insecta; order Phasmatodea; family Timematidae; genus Timema; species Timema genevievae. The sequence goes on along the minus strand of CABFWO010005827.1, from coordinate 20,201 downwards.
CCTAATTGAATACATTCTGAAACTAAATGCGCTAAAAACCCTGAAGTTTTCCCAATATATAAAGTAAGAAACTCGACATCTCCCACAAGTCTAAGTTTAGAAATCCTATTGGCTTATAACAGAAAGTTAAATAACGCCGAGGAAGATTGCCCATCACAAACAGGCAGCAACTTCAGACATTCACTATCCACCTTACTTTGAGATTTAGAGGGGGCAGTAATAGGCAGAAGACCCGTAGAAATACCGGGGGGATTTATTTGTTCATTAACCCCACCTAATGCTACTGAATCAGATTGGCATGGCTCTTGATATCCCTGAGAGGGCAGGTTAACGTTATGACTAATATCAATAGTACTAGTGTTGCTGGACCTACTAATACTCTCTGAAAGCAGGGACCGCAACACCGCTACTGGAGCATCCGGGGGGAACGAGATGTTCCTCGCCTTGAGCTCCTGGTGTAGATCTGCACTCTTTAGCCCGTAGACTTCAGTCCTTGTGCTGACCAAGCTTCAGGGGGTGGTGGCCATGGCAGGTGATTCGTTTATGTAACAAAGGTCAAAACAATGATTATAGTGAACTCAAAACGTGCACTTACTCTATAGCAGAGTAGCTCAGAATATGAAACCTCCTTAACTACACAAATAAAATAGAAGGCTCACATAATTACAAGAAAAAATCATTAACACAATTAGAATGAGTAGCTTGAGTAATTGTTTCGAATGTCTGAGCACAGATACCTGAAACTCAGAGCACGCAACTCAACTGGTTGCGGGAATGATTTCAAGACGGCCGTCCTCAAAAAGATATAAGTTCAAAAGAAAACAAAGGAAGAATAAACACATAAAACTACAAACAAATATCCTAATAAAGTTATGGAAAAAACCAGTAAATTCCGTTTTTGATATTTATTAATAGAAAATATAATTAAAGATATGTATGTATTTTAACAGATAGAACCATATGATGGTATAGTAACACAATTAATATGATAGTTGTAAAATGTGGATATTATGGATATGAAAGGTTAATTTCAAGACAATACCAACGTTTAAATCAAGAATTACATTAGAAAATTTGAAATAGAGAGCAAATAACATAATTTATTCAAACCATCTCTTTCTACAAGGAACTTACTCATCAAGCTACGTTAAACAGACCCTTGTAAAAAAACTATTTAAACATGTATAGCTATCTCCACAATACGCATATATGTAAATATCTTCAGTCATTACCGGACTTCAATTAATATCCCATCTTAATACAATAAACCTCTTCGATAAGAATTAGTAATATAATGAAAGACAGATAATTATTACATAAGAAAGACAAAAATTCATTAAGGTAATATTCAATAACCAATCACAAAAAATTAGACCTCATCATCAAGATTTCTATTGTTTATCTTCCAAGTCGAACAGTAATGTTCAGAAATTAGACATATTTCAATCTCTACATAATAAAAATAAGACTCAATATCATAGTCTTTAAATAATTTAAAATATCCTCCTACATAATATTGGTCAATGATTTTAAAGATTATTGATATACCCCCCCCCCAAAAAAAACTAACAGTTAAAAGGCCGAAAAGCGAATTTAGAAAAGTTATATAAAAATAAAAAATATATAATTTAAGCCGAAAAATAAATTTGTCCTTACATTTGAAATATTAGTAGCCAAGGCTACAAACTTCCCAATATAGATTCCAATCCAAGAGTGCTGGCCTTTGGTCATGCCGGCATTATATATGCTTTAAAACCCAGAGAAACAGGAAAGAGAAGGAAATAAGGTGGGGGACTACAATAGGATCACAAAGGGGGGATACGCGTGACAACATAGCTTCGATAACCTTCTCCATGGTACTAGAATGTTCTCCTCCATAGTAGACTAAGCATCACTTCCTTTTTAAAGTTCTTAGGAATGATCCTATACTACGCGCCCTATAGCGGCCGCAGTTCGAACTTAGGTGGGGTCGGTCAGTCTTCCACGCGGCTTGGTTATGCTCGGTTGTGCTTTGTTTTCTCGCTGAACTGTTGTCAAGAGGTGCTGGGACGGTGAATGGGGTAAGTTGTTGTTTCCCTCAGACTTGTATTTCTTCACTTGTAGCCAAATGCTACATAAAATACTATTAATAACTAGTCAACACATATACCCTTTCCCTCTAAGAAACAATTATAGGCCTACAACTTTACTTATCATATAAAAAACATTCTCCAAATATCCAATTTAAACAAAATAGTTTAAACTATTTTTTGTTAGATTGAGTTTTCAAAAATCAGTTGTCAGTAAACTATCCTAATTTGAGGGCTTATATCAAAATTTAAAAAACGCCCTAAGTTATAACCATAATATAATATCTAAATATTAATGTTTGAAAGAAATCCATCAAATTGTTTTCTCTTGAGCCCCAGGGACATACAGACAGGCAAGGGGTCAGACAGAAATACAAAACCCAACTTTTTGTTTTCAAGGGCACATAGAACGCAAAGATTAAACATAATCTTGAGGTTGAAAGTATTCACGATCCCAAAACAAAAATTGTTTTCTTTGGCGATAACTACATATATCTATATTTACAAATATTTTAGTCATGTTTACCCTAGTTTGGTTAGTAGCTCAAAGAAGTGTAATATAATCCTTAAAATTAGTATGAAAATAACTTTTGTTTAGTTTTACAACATAAATATGCCTATCTAAAATTACATTTTTTTCACAGGACATTTTTATCCGAAAATGGCCGTATGAATGGATATAAAAAAACCATAGCCAAAAGTATCCGAAAGAGTGGCTATAAGCATGCCAAGTTTGGTTATAACAAACAAATTGACTTAAATGTAATTATAAAACACACAGATGCGACTGTTGCTTTATTTGCCTACCTTTATAGTGCACAGTAAAAATCATATATATATATAATACATATATACATATCTAACTATATATATAATTTATATTCATATGCATATATCGTGTGGAGTATATTTTTTGGACTAATACACACTTTAACTGTTGCAATGTAGTGTGTAGAGCATATTTTAGGTTAAAACACATATGGGAATTCAATAACATGTACTGTTAAATTATGCAATCCTTCTACATATAATTAAAACAATGGTATATATAGGCCTACTTAAAATGTGACAGTTATTGTGATACATTTATAAGAATGTCCCATTAATTCACGAAACAATACATAATATTGCATTAGTTCTACATAATATGATTTTAATTTATAATTATAATGGGATTGTGGCTCTAAATGTAATCTCGCCAAAACATTTATGTAAAAAGTGCGCCAATTTCTACACCACAGAAATTCTCTTTCAGCCTTGAAAAGAAGTGATATCTAATCGAATGCCAAGTTCAACTTGCAATGGCTTTCAAAATAACTTTTCACTTCTTTTTTACATTCTGTTTCTGCAACAATTTCAATTATTTAGTTCAATATAAACATACATGAAAGAATCCGGTATGCCAATCTATCTAAGTGCGCAAATAGACAAGAAGTGACAAACTCTTCGGAAATATATTGGAAGTTGAACTTGGCACTGTGTAAATCGGTTTTTCGTGGAAAACTACTGTCTTTCCCGACATCCTGGACTCCAAATCATTAAAATAAGTGGCCATTTGTCAAAATCTGTTCAGCCATGTATGCAAATATAATTGCTTTCTTTGCGTGTTACTTACTTAGCTCATAATTGTATATGAAATAAGTTTAGTAATAGATTGTCTACACACAAAACACATTAAAACCGAATGCATTCTCACTTTTATGTCATATTAGAGAGGATGTCATGCTTCAAGAAATGTCACCCTCCCCCATGCAACCTTCAGGAAATGTAAAGAAAAAGCTTTCTATTACCAAGATAAAGAGTGGAGTGTGGTTGAGCTCCATGAAGGAGATTTTTCTGCACTCGTTGTCGACTCGATTGAAATATATTTTCATAAAACCAATAGTTTCCGAATTATAAGTATATATATATATATCACTTATATAATAATATATACACTTATATAATATATACATATAAATATATATAAATAAATATTTACGTTACAGACGTCTTTGAATTTGGAAATTGCTGTAATGCTCTGTGGGTGTGATGTTCCTCTTTTCTCTAACAATGTATATTATTTCGTTTATGCTCTTTGTTAGAATGTGCAACAATGTCTATTATCTCGTTTCAAATATCTTACGAAGTGTAAGTAAATATCTCTTTTTTTATTTACAGTAACGAGAAAGTCTATGCTGTGCACCCTCCCCACCTTTTTTTAAAAACAAATTAGCCCTTTTGTAAAAAAAAATCTATAAATTAGGTTGGGGATATAACTTAGAAAAAAAAATCATGCTAGAAAATTACGAAGCTTAGCTCCGTTGGTAGTGCGTCCACCTACGGAGCTAAGGGTCCCGGACTCGATCTCTGGCATGGCCGAGAAATTTATCATTGTTGGAATGTTGGTTTACCCTTTCACAGTGATGAATTGACGGCCGGGGGATGGATTTTGTGTTTGTCCTAGATTTAAAATTAGAGTAGAAAGTACAAAGGCGTATAGCCTGAACAGAACGCGGTGTTAAAAAAAGTTTAAAAAAGGAATAACACTGACAACCTACAATGACATCACGTTACATAATTTGCGAGCCACTACTGTATTAGCTGGTTCAGTTTACATACATGTCCAGATGGACAATATGTGCATTTGTGCACAGAATGTCTAAATCAATATTCCACTTTCCCCTTTCCCGCTCCACAATCATAATCTCTTTTTATGTCCTTTCTCATCAAATGTTTTTTCTAATGTATTTTCTCCCCTTTGTTCAGACGTAATGAATTAGTTTTATAACAACTATCAAAACATAGTTTGTAGGTCCCAAGTTCAATTCTCGTGTCCAGATGTCATTTTTTAATTTAATCAAAATGTAGATGAGGCTATAACCTTAAATAACAAATACTCATATTCGACATCATGTAGAGATAATGCTTTAAATACTTAACATCCGCCCCTCCACCCTTTTTCCCTCCATTCTATTAGTTCGGAATATCTGTATAAAACACACTTAGTGAGTTTAATTAATATTAATATTCTTATTAATTACACTTGTGTGTTAATAATGAGCAATATCTAAAACAGAGGAAATGTACCCACATTTCTGTGGAGGGACAAATGGAAACCATTTAGAAAGATGCACTCTTTGTTTACCTATTCGGGATTTGAACTCTGACCACCATTCATCGTTAAAATAAACTAATCTCTCAATCACCCTTCCATTAGACATTAGCGTAGTTGCGAACGGGTAGTAAGACGCGGTGATAATAATAGTTCGGTCCCTGACCTACAGTTTTCATTCATATTTGCCAGTGAAGAAGACTGTCTACCTGCTAATCCGCCGCCTCCCCCACCCTCTCTGCCATACACACAACTTCAGCCCAAGACATTCCTGTCCACAGCTAACGAAGAAAGGTTTTTTGGTTCTCAACGGGACGGACTGTTAGCATCCACTTTCATCTTTTTCTCAGCGACACAAACGCTATCTTACAGATTTTCCTCAACATTAGCTCTGTCCAAACAACGTTAAGCTTTGCTGTCTTTCGAAACAAACAGGGAAGGTGAGAGAAAGAAGGGGGGTACTCTTTGCCCTTTCATTCTAGTGACAGTTCATTACTCAAAATTATCAAGTTGTTGGTAGTCAGTGTATTGATAGTTAATTTTATTTTTCAATTGTGCACTATGGGCATGGGCTAGGTGTGATAGTTAACCAACAATTTTAAATAGTTTTATACAGGTATTTTTAATATGCATGTCAAATATCGTGGGGTTGGGGGGGGAGGACGCTTAAGATAGCCACAGCCCCCAAATTAAAATCAGGGGTCTTAGACATCCCAGACCACCCTGTTCCAAAGCCCCTGTCCACCTTATATGTCTCGGCCTAAGCCATAACTTTGTTAGAACATAAGAAATATACAAACATTTGTTTGCTTTTACAATAATTGAGCTTGATGTTACTGCGTCCGATGCTTAAGGTGCGGTGGAATAGAAGACCACATTTCCTTTTGGGTCTTATCTTCCTTCTCGAAATGAGTACTTGCTTGAGGAGAGGGAATATACCCCCACCACTCTATTACTTTCCCCACCCTGGCTTGTGTCACTATTTTGGTCGATTGGTTTTCTATATTCTGAAATACAAACAAAGCAGACACCGGCCGACCGCCTCTACCTAAAGTTTTAGGTTCACAAAGTGTTTGAATAAATAAGCTACATTGAATAAGCTTTGTTCCTATTTATAATATATTGCCTATTGCTTATTGCTATGTTGTTTGAAAACAAACTTGTGACTAACTATATAATATAATGATTCTCTAGATTTTTAACGTTCTAAACATGCTGAAAATTGGCTTTATTATCTCATGACATAAAAAAATTTTAAATTTTATTTGAATATTTATCGTGCCCTTTATGAATACCTACACTGGAAAGTGACTATATAAGCACACGACTCACTAACTAGAATAATCCTAGGGAATACCTCAAGGCTGTAAATTAATCAAAATATAATAAATGGTTCCCAAAACATGGTACGCGTACTACCAGTGGTAGGTACACTTATGCCAGCTAGTACACCGTGAAAAGCCAAACAAAAGCAAATTCAAGTTGTAAAAAGATAATGTCTTATCAAATACCAGAAATAGATTATGACCAAGTCAAACCAAATGGAAAAGAGATTTAAATAGTTGTTGAAGGGGTAAATATGAGTATTTTTTTATATTTCTTTGATACCTGTCCCCTATTATTCGCAATGATTAAGTATGAATGTTAAACAATCATAAATAAAAACTGTTAATCTATAAATGGTGTTGTGTCATTATATTTCTGGGCACCGTTAAAATAAACCTAAATATTAAATGTTCAGCACTATCTTGGTAGCACTTCAAAATACAGAAATTGTTCGAGTGGTACGCCATTCAACAAGTTTGGGAACCAATGATTCTAGAGTTTAGATGAATACCTACAAATAAAGGTGTAGCCTCTATTCATATATTCCTCATTTGGTAAAAGTACATAGTATATTCAGGAGCTACTCTCAAAATGGTGTGAGCCAAGCACGTATGTAGTATTTAATTTTTTACCGTGGGAAGGTATTTGGTTGGAAAGATATTTTTTGAGGGGGTAGCTGCCCTCCACCTCCTGAACTACCAATGGAAGAAGTTTTTTTTCGACATTATACATTTCGCGGACTGATTTAAAAGTTTTTATTGTAGCTTTGGAATTGAGTTAATTCTTCTCCATTGCTTAAAAAATACACATTTTACCATAGCTTTTATTAGAAAGCGTTACTGTTGAACAAATTTTGGAGAGATACGCTCTAGTTGCCCAGTTGAATAACGCATTTGTCTCTTATTGCACTCGATCACAGGAACATAACGGGGGTGCAATGCCTTCCCCCACCAGTGATGGCAACAAGACCCCCTTAACAGGCATGGGTCTAAACGATGGAATAATGCACCCCAACGGAAATGATGATGAAATAACTTACCTAAATTTAATAACGCCAACATCAATCTGGGATCAGCTGTGAATATATTGAGAACAAGTGTCCTGAGTGTGTAACAAACTTAAATTTGAAAACATGTAAGCAAAACATTTATAATATTAAATCTTGATGATGTATTACTAGAACAACTTCATATCAAGTTAATTGGTAACAAAATACATTCATTAATGTCAACAATGTACCATTTATGCATACAGTGATAAGGTAGATAAGCTAAGTAGTTAAGGTGGCGTTTGGGATCAGCGCTCTGGTTGACCGGATTTTGTCACGTGACCACGCCCCATCACTCTGATTGGCTTTTGGCTTTCTCCCCTCCCTCTGACCCACTCCCCTCTGATATCTCCCTACCCCTTTTCCACCACCACTTTACCCTCCCTTTTCCCTCTGACCCCTTTCAAGTGTTTCAAACATGTTGGTTCTTGTCCAATCTTGTTCATTTCTGTCCCCATTGGTTTTTCATGTGTGCTCATTGTTTTTTATTTCAGGGTAGGATTGGGATGGGTGTTGGAGATTATTTTGTATTTATTGGTGTGCAGTCCACGACGTCGGGCGCTTCTTCCGTGGCATCAGAGGGAGCACGCAGCACGAATCTCTCCTAATGGCAGCGTAGCGTAGACTGCTACTACTGACCAGCTGGCAGCTGTTCGCAGCCGTAAGACTCCCTTTCATTTCCCCAAGTGAGGGAAAACGGAGCACGAACCATTCCCGACGGCAGCTTAGCGTAGAATGTGAGAAATAGTACCCAGCCGTGAGATCCCTTTCAATTCCCCTCAATTCCACTCCTTCAAGGTAATGGGTATTCCCGCTGTCGTAACCCTTCCCCCACCACTATGTGGTAATGGGGTTTCCCGGTTTCGTGATCACAATGTCGCAACACCTCCCCCACCCCCTATGTGGTAAAGGGTTTTTCCCGAAACTAGAGAGCATTGATACAGCTCTGATTATGCACAATCAGGAGCCTCGAAATGATCAGTTAGGGGCCTCTATCCCCACCACAAAAGTTGGTTGTATGGCATCGTCCATCGACATGCGTGGATGTAGGTATCAGCCATGCACCAGAGGAGTGAGGTAAAAATATTACGGCGCTAGAGACTAGTGACAGTACACCTCTTCGAGCCCCTACCTCCGCTGCCATGACTATACGGGGTTACACACACCCTTTTCTGGCTAAAAGTCTATATATTAATTATAATAGTGTGGTAGGGAGGATTAAGAAAATGTTTCAGCATTTACCTGAAGGGGGAACCAACAGTTTACACAGCAGGGATTCGATTTCAACCTCCCCCCGCCAGAATTAGATGAGCCTAACACTTAGACGGCGTGCACTCCAGGATTCTAACCTCGATATTTTTCGTGGGGAAGGGGGGCTAGCCCAGCTAATGTCTTTTATAACGGTCGTAATTCCTTCTGAGTGCACTCCCACCATTTTCAAAGGGGTTTTGATGGTTAACCAGATTTTTCTATACCAAGTAAAATGTGTACCCGCATTTTTTGGAGGGAGAAAATCAATCTCGTTACACCAGAACGGGAATCAAACATCTATCACCCTGTCATCGGCCGTCTAGTATAACGACGCCTTAGACCATGTGACCATCGATGCATGTATGTAAAAATTATTATAAATGCATTGTGACGGTAGATTGCTACCTAAGGATAAAGTGAAAAAATAGAAACAGCTGTTTTTTTCCTTGAGCCACTTATAGCAACAGAAATAAATGGTACGGCACACCGCACAGACTTTCTCTCTCTTTCTATATACTCGTAAAATTTCTGAACGGAATAATGTACATTGTATCATAACCACTCTACAAAAGAACACGCATAAAATAATATACAATGATATAGAATCAATGAGAAAAGAGGCGCATCTTTGTCCACCTAAGAGCATTTCAAACAGTTTAATGTCTTCAAGAACTTAATAAAATGGTATTTGAACCATTTGCTGACAGCTTGGAAACTCGGATCTGCTTTACATGTTCCAATTTATGAAAATTATATTACTAGAAATGAATGGAGGGAAGTAGAAAGAAATCTAAGGAATCCTAAAAGTTAAAAAAAGATTAATATTGGATCCACAAGGGTCAACTATCGTATTAAAATTTCGATTTCTAGTTAAAATTTTAACATTTTATAAGGTGTTGCAGATCTTCAAGTCATCGCATTGATATTTAATTATTCATTTATACATTTTGACCAATAAAAAATGTAAATATTGACTATTGAGTCTAAAATGGAGATAGATCATTGCTATGCAAACATTTCTCCTAAGAGATTTAAGGAAAAATAACATACTTTTTTAGATACTTATATTTAATTACTCTATGGCATTGGAGAATTATTGCGTTAAGACTTAAGTAGTATATGTTTACAACTAAAGCTCACAAAATTGTATTAATATATTTGCAAATATCTCAGAAACTGTTGCTTTTATAAAAATATATGTCAAATAAAAGTTTTTTATTTCTAATAGTCCTACAATTTTGCAATGATAAGTTGTTTAGTTTCTCCAATAGTTGTGGAGATACGGAAATTAACGCTTCTGTAATGTACCCTAAAAATCATTTTCATAGGAAAATGAAAATAGCCAGTTTATTTATAATCTTAATCAACGCCTAGATACGAATTTTAATCAAAATCGTTTGAGCAGATTTTGAGAAAACCAAATTTTTCTCTTTTCGCCCTTCAGTAAACTACCCTTAATTTTAAGTTTTTATAGACACACAGACAGACGGCATTGCAAAGACTATTTTTTAGGGTTCGGGGGGTCATGAGACGTCGACATCCATCAACATTTCAGGTTAGTTTTTTTTACGGTCGCAATACTTAAACTTTAATGTCCAAAAAGTTAAAAAAATTATATAATTGCGTATAGATTGAAAGTTATTGATTTTATAAAAATATGTTTCGGATAAAATATCTGTATTATAAATATATATACATATTTGTAATGCTAAGTAATTTCATATCTCAAATAGTTTCGGAGCTATTATAAAAAATGTTAATTTACGCATCAGACCGGAGCCCTTAAAGCCATTTTGCCGAAATATTGAGAGTAGCCATTTTGTTTGGAATATTTATTAATGTTCATAAATGAAATTTAATCAAAATCGTTAGAGCCGATTTTGAGAAAATCGACTTTTTCTCTTTTTTCCCTTCAGTAAACTACCCTTAATTTTAGGGGTAGATATCCAATTCCAAAAACCCCTCGGGGCAACCCTATGAAAACCCTAGATATCAAGTTTCAGCTCAATCGGTAAAATAGTTTAGGCTCTAGTTGGAGGTACAGACAGACAGACAGACAGACAGACAGACGGAAATTCAAAAACCACTTTTTCGGATTCAGGAAGTCATGAAACGTCAAGATTCATCAAAATCTCGAGTTCGATTTTTTTGACGATCACCATACTTTCTCTACCTGTAAGATAGAGAGAAAGTAAAAATCATTTAATGTTCTCATCTATATTTTGTCATGTGAGGAATGCCAGGCCTCCACCGTGGCTCGAATTCCACGTTAAACTACAATTACACACTAGCGTAAGTGCATATAACCCGAACGGTTAGTAAGACGCGGTGCTAATAATAATATATTTTGTCAAAATAATATATAGCTCTTAGATTAATTCATAAGTAATATCTAATTTATTTAAAAATCATTTAAGATTCACAAATATATTTTGATGAAATAATATATAACTACCTAAATTCATAAGTAATATCAGGCTTGTGGAAGATATATAATGTACAGTGCCTGCAATTGTGTGATGGCTGAGTTATGCGGTCGGCCCTGTATTCAATCCCCCTACCTCCCTGATAATAGCCACGAAGTTAACCTTATCGGGATTTAGAACCACGTCTTACTACCCATCCAGGACACAACCCACGGAGGATGAGTGAGGAAACCGATCTCAATACACACGCACGACAGGGTTTCTAACCCCGACCCCCTTTCGTCAACCGTTTATTTAGCTAACACGTGGTACCCAGTGATGCTTTTATTCCTTTATAGATTTGGTTGTATATTAAATAATTATATTCCGGACTGCATTCATTAACGAACACATAATATAAGAGTTTAATTTGGAATAGCAAAAAAATACAGTACGCTATAATATTTATAATTATTAACAAGAGTTATTTTTAATTTCAAATGTATACTACCAAGTTGGAAACTAATATCGAGCAACCGTTGGTGGGGCCATCCTCCCGTGAAAAAACTATCAATATTTGTTATGTTTTGTTTGATGACTACTGGCAGCATGTACGGTACGTGTGTAGGTATCCGCCATACCGCGATGGACCCTTGGTTGCGGTGTACGAAGATAATGGGGGTAGACAGGATTAAGGAAATGTTCCAGCGTCTACGAGCAAGCAAAGCAAGAAACCATTTAGTGAGAACTAGTGACAGTACACCTCGGCGGAGATTCGAACCCCTGAACAAATATTATTATAAAATGCATTCCCAATCTATCAAATTGAACTATTGTTAAAAGGAGGCCCAATTTTATAAAACACGTGAGAATTATGTTGATTAATCATATGGACTATACCTCCATGCTAATAGCCACGAAGACTAATTCATGTCTGACCAAGCCATAAAACCAATGAGAAAAAAGACCGCAAGCTAGCTTCCACGCCACTGGTTTCTATGTTCTTTGGCTGACAATGTATATAGTTCATGTCGAGGGATTAAAATCCTCATCACAACCCTCTACTCCAAAGCGGGAGTACTGCGTACAAAAAAAATACGTTCTTAAGGATACTGTCTACCTCTGACGTAATGGCAAGTCAAGATCGAATTCTCAGTGTAAATGTGAAACAACCATCAACATGCACGTATGTCGAAGCACTTTATTTTTTCAACTCACCCTGTCAGGACTAGCGGTATATTTGGTGGGACTGAGGAAGATATAAAATGTACCTGCACTTGTGTGAAAGCAAAGCGATAGGGTTGACGTGTATTCAATCCCCCAACTTCCCTGTTAATAGCCACAAAGTTAGCTTATTGGTATTTATAACCGCGTCTTACTACCCGTTAGTGTTATACGCTTAAGTACAAATTACGCTAATGGATTAGGAATTGGGATGTTTGAATCCACATTTGCGTGGAGGGGAGTAAGGAAATGTTCCAGCGTTTACGTGGAGGGAGAGTGGGAAACCATTTAGTGAGAAATACCAACAGTACACCTTGGCAGGTATTCAAATCCCCAACCTCGCCCAACACAGATTCGAACCCCGATATCTTTCGACGTGTGCTTTATACCTTGCCAAACCCGAGAGAAGAAAATGGCGTTTCAAATTGCGCGCACCCGTTCGGTCCTTAGAATATGTTGTTGGAGTTTCAATGACAGAAAGGCGCTGGCAATATACACGTGACTACTTCTCCGGAATAAATATTTAAGAGCGCAGACGGGTAAATGTTAAGCTTTATTAATTACACACGTGTAGTTAATATAGCTTTTGCAAGTATAATATATGAACAGAAAGGAGGAATAATTATAGTATAATTATTTCACTGCTTAAATATTTGTTTATAATTTTAACTAAATTTGGTTTAAGGTAAGGTGTCACACACCCAAACGCACGTTAACTCAACAAATTTTAGCATCGCGTCCTACTACTCTGTTTGGGTTATAAGCTTAAGTACTAATTACGCTAACGGATTGATAATTGGGAAGATTGAATTTATAGGAGGTGAGCTTGCATTTGCGTAGAAGGAGAGTGGAAAACACCCCTAGTTTCCCCGACCGAGATTTGAACCTCGAACTCCTTAAGTACTAATTAAGCTAGCAGATTTCTAATTGGTAATTTTGAATTTAGAGGAAGTGAGACCACATTTGCGTAGACGGAGACGCCCAAGCGCCCGAAGCAACAAACAACCCGGTTTTCAGACGCATTTTTAGGTATTATATCGGACCCTGCTTACATTCAATTATATCGGGGTTGTAGATAAACTCTTCGCGAACAAATAGCGCTTTGAAAAATCACTCTATGAATATTATTGGCCGGTTCCAAGACGTTTTTCGGGAACACCTATTTTTACATACACGCGATTTCCGCGAAAGTTATTATTATTTTTGCACGAAATTTTTATTTTAGGTAGGCACCAACAAGAGCTAAAATTTAAGCCCCAAAACAAGTTCCTACAACAATTATAACTCTTGTTATTAATTGTAAATAATGGGCATTTTTCGCGGTTTTTATTTTCATTGAAAAAAGTTGTGAACATATTTAAATTGACCAGGGTTATTTTTTTCGTCTTCTTAAGCACTATCACGGGTTATTTTTTGTTTTTCAAAAATGTTCACATCTTTAAAGTGAAAATACCAGTTTTCGACACTTTTATTAATTTTCTTAACGTAAAAGCTACAAGCCGATTTAGTCCAAAGTATATACATTCAAGTTGTACGATTTTTCTCCTAATTATCAAGTTAATAAAGTGGATGGCTAATTTATTTTGAGAAATGAATGTTTTCCTCTATCTTACCCGGACTACCTAGCCCGAGCGGGTACTAAGATTGTCCAAGGGTCTATACAAACGGTTCTGTTAAATAAATAAAAACTGTTTATTTATTAATGGTGTTGTGTTTTTCATATACCTGGGCACCATATAAAATTTATTGAAATGGTATTTTTTCAGCATTATCTTGGTGGCATTCCAAATTATGGAAATTGTTTGAGGTTGTACGCCATTAAAATGAAAATTTGGGAACCGCTGGTCTATACGGTACCCTTCATATTGCAATAAACCTCTGCACAATATAACCCAGTACACCTTTGGTTTTTGCCGCTAAATGCATGTGATCTGAAACTGCCTGATACATGAAAAAAATTGCACTCTATATCTACTGTCAACTATTGGATATATGGGAAGGGTTTGAGCAATAAGTAATATTGTAACATATCGGGAATTTTAATGACAAGCAAACATTTGACAAACAACATTTATGACGCTGTAGCACTTAGGTACTTTTGACAAAAAACAGACAGTCCTTTGTTTTAGTCGGTGTAAAAGGGTTTGACGTAACACACCGGCCTATTGAGTGGTCTATCTCCAAGAATGTGCCATGTTGTTTTATATAGCGTCCAATAGGTTGATTGTACATCTTCCTTCGACTCTCTTAGACGTCGCGAGGGTAGCGTTGAGGACAGAGCCGGTGAACGCTCACGTAGGTTGGTCGGTGTCGGCAGAGGATGACAAGCACCGGAGGTGGGTGGTAGAGAATGTTCTCCGTTAAAGGCAGCTATATTGTTGGTGAAGGAATTGTTCAAAATACCTGTTGGTGGTGTTGGTGTTAACGCCCATCACTGTGCTAGATGATGAATGTAGAAATTCGGAGATTACACTGAGGTTGTTCCTATTCTCAGTGTTGAATTCCATCTTTTGTATGGATAATGGATATTCTCACAACCATATATACTCCTTCCCCTGTCTTTTCGCAATGATGTCAGATTCCGGAATGGTAATAATGTGGGAAGTAAAAATAGACATGAGTGCATTCTTTTAACAATACATGTAACTGCTTTCCGAGTGTTGTAGTATCAAGGGCAAAATCGATTTTTCTCAAAATTCGCTCTTACGATTCTGGATATTATTATTACAAACATATATTGAACTATCCACTTGTGATAAATATTAGCTATTTAGAACGATGGGAGGCTCTGTGAGTATTTGGTCACGGTCCCTTCAGTGGTCGCGCTCAACCTTTACATACATGAGCTATTGAAATTAAAATGTGTGATATTAACTCAATATTTAAATACTCTAACGGTTTGTAGGAAATATAGAAACTGTTCATTTAATTTTCTATTACTTTGTTAGTGAATTTATTTAATAAACAAATTGATAGTCCCTGCGGCATTACAAAACCCTAATTTGAAACAGCTATCAAATTTTATAAAAAATATATTAATGGTTTGAAGGAAATATAAAACCGGTTCATTTATTTTATAATTGTGTTAAGGGAATGTAACATTTGTAACATGTTACATCATACTACCCCCATATTAAGCTTCAACAAAAAGTTTTCCTTACGAGTCATACTACCCACTCCGTATGAAGCCTCAATATTAATAAACTTCCTACAATAGTAAGTTTCTCTGTTGTAGTCCAATGTAGATTCAGTCCATATCAAGAACAATATTAAACAAAGTCAAACAAGAATAAACTCCCCGCAATCACAAACTGTTCATGTACTTACTCTTTGTATCTTCTGGCTAGAACAACCTTTAATACTGGAGTATACACATCGCGTCCTAGATTGAAGAGTGGAACGAACAAGCCTTGGTGAGCCAGCAATTGATGTTCCGAGCGGACGGGTCAAAGTGATTCTGATGGAACTGACCAAAGAATCATTCAACAACTAAGCTGCGACTATCCTGCTGTCCGGCGTGCAAGACGGTATCAACCATCAAGACATCGCGCGAAGTGTGTACGTCACAGGTGCACTAGTCAAACAGATCTCTATCAACACTGGTGTACGTGATAGATACAGGCCCTCCAATCCTAGCTTGATCAAGGGTCTACATGCTGCTCTGCATCCATCAAAAATGGCCGATGGGACGTCACTGACCAATATGGACATCCCCCCTTTCTAACCCCAAGTGACTAGAAACACTATATAAACCTGGTGGTTCTGAATACCAATGGACTATTAATTTTCAACGCCTTCAGGAGAAGTCATGTCTTAAAACATTTATTTTCGACGCTATGAGACACCTAATTCTTTTTTCCGCCACTCGGATGCTAGTGTCTGTGAAGTCACTTAAAATATTAGATTGCCACATTTATAAACTTATTTTGGTTAGAAGTATTTAATATAAATTGACTCAGTTTTGCAGACTAAGTAAATGTAGAATCCCTTTTCTTAATAATGTTTTCTTATTTAATTGTTATTTGAATTATATATTAAAGTAACGTAAAGTTTTGCTGAGTGATTGATTTAGACTTAATAATTATTTAATTGCTTGTGGTTTAACTAGGTTTTTTGTATGTCATATTATTTATTATTAACAAGCATAGATCTTATTAACGACTTTAGTTGTGTCGACATTTAATAGTCCCACGGGAGTTTAACTTAATGTCGTTAAGCCAAACTCTCGTGTTCATTGAAATATCTGTGTGATATTTAATTTAACCTTCTTTTTTATTCTGTCTGTATTCAATGTAGTAAAGCAGACCCTTTGGTAACAATTTCAAAGATGCCCATTAGGCTCTTTTTTGTAGTCGAATAAATATCTGACTAGATATTTTTAATGTAATGATTTGTTCTTATTGTCAACGTTTAAGGTTGTTTTGTCAATATTCACTGTTGTGAAACTGACATGGTGTAGTTTGGTCGAGTTGTTGTCTCTTCCAGGTTGACCCAGTTGACTTAAAGATATATTTCATGTTTGGAAACATTCGCATGATCGAACTGATTTTCCACATACCCCCGATAGATTTTTGAGGCCATGTAAATTATTGTTTCAATTGTTGTTATCTTGAATAAAACATTCATATTGTTATTTAATTGTTGATAATTCCTTTCTTTTTTTTATATTTTATGTAGCTTACCACCACCTTCCTTTTAGTCTAGTGTGGCTGTAGCTAAGAGTAAGTAGAGTGGGTGGTAACAGGAATTAATAAACACACTATCCCTAGATATTTAAAGTGTTACAACTTATGAATTTATGTAAAAGTTATATAGACGCCGTGATTTTTCCTTAGATATTTAACTTATGAACTTATGTAAAAGCTATAAATTATTTCATCAAAATATATAGACACCAGATATTTTTCCCTAAGTATTAAACTTATGAACTTTTGTAAAAGCTATAAATTATTTCATCAAAATATATAGAGGCTGTGGTTTTCCCTAGATATTTAAAGCATTACACCTCATGAATTTATGCAAAAGTTATATATTATTTCATCAAAATATTGTTGCGAACATTAAATATTTAAAATAAATTTCTTTGTTTTTGGTTAGCATTTCTAATATTGATTCAAGGTCCTCATAGTTGTATTTGATATTACTTATAAATTTATGTAAAAGTTATATAATATTTCGTCAAAAGTAACAATCTATCGGAACAACAGTAAAACTTTATAAATGAATGTGTTAGATTGTGTGTGTGTGTGTGTGTGTGACACCTCACATTAAACCCATATTAGTTAAAATTATAACCCAATATTTAAGCAATGAAACTGTTTGAAATGATGATAATAATAGTATACTTGTTTCTCCTTTTTACTCATATCGTACAGCTCAAATATATATATATATATATATATATATATATATATATATATATATATATGTCAGTCTTTATTTATTACACATGTGTATTTAATATAGCTTTATAAAAAAAATTGAGCTGT
>CABFWO010005826.1:28856-42026 GCA_902155825.1 Timema genevievae | reverse complement strand
GGGTGGGTAACGGTAACAGCACATTTAGTTTATTAATGATCAAGGTTTCAATAAGTAGTATACAAAGATTCGTTGTAATACCCTAGCAGTTTTCATAATATTTCACACAACAGTCGTTTTTAGCTCTGTCTTTAGGGGTGTATACCGCCCTTAATATTGAAGATGGACCCTAGGTTGCTTATATGAATTATTCTAATTTCACCCAAGGAGTATCTTGCCAACGTTTGATGCAATGTTTTAGAAACACGTTGTATATGTATATGTATATGTATGTATGAATGTATGAATGTATGTATGTCTATATATGAATGTATGTATGAATGTATGTATGTATGTATATATATGTATGTATGTATGTATGAATGTATGTATGTATATATATGTATGTATGTATGAATGTATGTATGTATGTATATATATGTATGTATGTATGTATGTATGTATGAATGTATGTATATATTTTTAGGTATATGTATGTATATATGTATATATTTTTAGGTATATGTATGTATGTATATATGTATATATTTTTAGGTATATGTATGTATGTATGTATATATGTATATATTTTTAGGTATATGTATATATGCATGTATGTATGTATATGTATGTATATATGCATGTATGTATGTATATGTATACGTATGTATGCATGTATGTATATATGCATGTATGCATGTATGCATGCATGTATGTATGTATATATGCATGTATGCATGTATGTATGCATGTATGTATGTAAGTATGTATGTATGAATGTATGCATGTATGGTATGTATGTATGATATGTATGTATGCATGTATGCATGTATGCATATATGTATGCATGTATGCATGTATGCATGTATGCATGTATGCATGTATGCATGTATGTATGTATGCATGTATGTATGTATGTATGCATGTATGTATGTATGTATACGTATGTAAATGGTATGGTAACGAATAGTTCAACTTATACGTTTTATGCTCAAGTCATTTAGTCTACTGAAAATAAGGGTTAAAATCACTTTGTTTCCAGTTACACCATTATTTCATCTCACAACAAAATTAAACTTGTATTTTTTTCGTGTCAACATAATCATTAACATAACATAAATGTACCCAAAAAAATCTAAGCTGCTTATAAAAGGGTAGATAATTGTTGAAAAATGCAGATATCGGTTAAAAAGATATTTTAAGCAGAGTTGATTGATTTTTTAATATGTTTATTATTATTTTTTGATATGGGGCTTATTTCCCGTTTGAGCTTTACTTTAATTACATTCATTTATTAAAGAGCACTAAGCAAATGTGATAGCGTTTGCCTTCAGAAGGTCTGGGAAACATTTGTATGAAGCCATCCTCCTGACCTAACAACCCTCCTCTTTCAGTGCGCATGACCTAGGTTTTTACATCGAATAACTTACCCTCTCTTAGGATCAGGCACAAATATAACATCAGACTCTTCACTCGGATCGCTGACCCCGTAAGGGCTCTCAGCCTTGACCCTGAACTTGTACTCTGACCCTTCTATGAGGTCACCCAACGTGGTGGTCATCTGGCGGCACGTTGCAGCTTTCAGCCATACGTTCCAACCCAGCTGGAGAGGGAATGAGAAATTCACCTGTATCCTATGTCTGAACACTCATAAAGCCAACAACCTCTGAGGATAATTATTGAAGTAGCTTTAATTCAAGCCATTAGTGGCTCATGGAGAGTCTTCAAGGGAGAATCAGCATTATTAAGGCTGGAATTATGTTCCCCTCGATACAACTCATTATAATGACCTTTACACATTGGCAAGTTTTACGTTCTGAGCTCATTAGAAGCTTTTTATTATTCTACTAACTGTCAACCAACATGATTAATATTATAAAAACAAGTAGCTATCAAGAAAACTTGTGCATAATTTGACAACAATACTTTCCCAATTGATTGAAATGATATCGTGTGCTTAAGGAATCAGAATGTGTGCACAGGATCGAAATAGCTATGCAGTTCAAGAACAAGGGCACGGAGCATGTACACTATATTGTAAAGCCCCGTATACATTAGGCGAGCTGAGCCTGTAGTGTAACATGTAATTTAACAGATTCCCCTAATTGGGAAGGGCCTGTGAGTGCGCTACGAGCAAGCTACGAACTATTCGCAGTGATCCGCCGGCTGTCGGTTTTTCCAACGAACACAAAGGGATTCGTCAGTCTAGTTGGGACGTGTTTGTTGCGTGCTCGCAAGCATGGAGAACTGGTCTGAGGAATCTGTATTTCAGATGATATAATTTTATAGCAGCCATAGTGTTTTATGGGACCCCAAGGAGGCAAGGATAAATATAAAAAGAATCTGAAGGAAGATGCCTGGAAGGATATCGCCACATTGGGACATACAGAAGATGTTTGATAGCGAAAAATAATTAGTTTTTAAGTTCTATTTTATTCAGAAAATTCTCAAAGTTTGTGGGAGACATCCTGGTAAAGTTTTTATACTGTCCACTAATGTGCTTGAACTTTAAATCTCGCATTAGTTCCGAACCGGCCCGTTTTGCGTACAATTATACGCCACCATCGCTGAGGCTTTCATTGTTTAAAAAAAAATAGATAGGCCATAATTAACATAGCACCACTGCACATAATTAAGGCTAAGGATTCTTCGTTAGCAGACATTTACTAGAGTTAAGATAGCTAATTAAATTGAAATAAAGTGCACACTCGTAAATACTGAATTGAACTGATATCATCATTACTTCGCTTGCTCGTTTCACCAATGGTTCAGAGGATGATTGCGGCGTGCTCTTTCCACGTCCAAACTGACGAGCATTACATTACAGGCTACATTACAGGCTCGGCTCGCCGAATGTATACGAACCTTAAGGTCCAATCAAGAGGACACTGCACTCACCCTATAGTACTCTACAAGATAGTTGCCGATCTTACAGCCTCCATCATCGTCCGGTTCGGTCCAGGACAAGGTAACTGATTTCCCAAGGGTCATCAGAACTTTCGCCTTACCTGGGGGGAGTGGACGATCTGTAAGCAAACCAACATCACACTCTAATGAATTGATGATTAGTAATAATTACAGCTGTGAGCTTAATTGATCGGGAGCTTATTCTGAGATACTAAGAGATTAATAATCTTCCTCTCCTCACTCCTTTACAGCCTTTTAATTCCTTTGGTAGACAAAAAAAGAAAAGCATCAAGGCAACTATATCTGTACCGATTCAAATATATCACACTTCTTGCATGCTAATATTTTTAGGGTAGAGATACTCATATGTTTTTCTTGTATGGGGACATGTTTCAAATTAATCTGTCTTACCTTCACTCTAGCTCCAATATATACAATTTGTTACAGTAAAATCTAGACTACTTCATACTTTGTACTGTACATTCATTTATAATAATTAATTACAGTGGGTATGTACTTAGTAGGACCACTTAACCTTACCACTCCTGATTGCATTCCCATTTGTTCCTGATGAGGCTGTTTGTTTGTTCAAGAGGTTTATATATTTGAAAAACATAGTGTACAAGTAACATGAAATAATGGGCTCTCTATTTTGTGAGTACTATTATTCTTATACGACTAGTGAGTTTAAATATTGATACGAAAATACTTTTTACAGGTCTGATGTTAAGTGGGAGTTTTATTAATAAGAGTGTCCGACAATGACCTTGGATGTTGATGATAACATTGGATTTAAAGGTAGGGGACTGTTCTTAGCAATTTAGTTTTTATTCACTATCCCAAGCAAAAATATCAGAGCCTTTCGTAAAATTTCCTCTTATCATAATGCTAGACTAGAAGGTTTACTCTAGATTTTGGATGGTATTAAACTCATATAAGCTATTGATTATATGAGGATGAATAGTTGGAAAAGAGCAGTAAATTAATAAACCATTTTATTATGGTTTTTACAAACTGAAATATAGTTTCCAAATTCTATATAAATAAATCTGGGCTAACTAAAAAACTGCACTCTCTTATTTTGTAACCCACTTTAATGGGCTTAGCTTTCTCAATAATGAAAACTTATTGAAGATCATTTTATGTTTAAGAAATATTTTGATAATAATTAAAGATGTCAATGATGAATCATGAGTGGTCGAGGCAAGCCAGGCTTGAAGAGACTATACTTATGGTTCCCTCTCAATCAATATCAAACTTTACAATCTAAAGCTGATAAATACACATTCTCTCACATTGCTATCGTGTGTGGCTGTTCACATTGATAGTGAAGGGAAGGAGACATTTTACTAAGAACAGAAGATCTAAAGTCATAGTAGCAAGGCTGTAGCCAACCAATAATTTCGGGGGGGGTTTGGCGGGCACATACCCCAATTGCCGGAGGCTAGAAAAAAATTCTAAATATTAAACACCTCTAGAAGCTCTCTGAAATTTTTTTATAGCAACATACCCCCCTAACTGCTGGAGGCTAGGAAAAACTCTAAATATTAAACACCTCTAGAAGCTATCTGAAGTGTTTTTTTATGGCAAAATAACACCATAACTGCCGAACGCTAAAAAAAATTATAAATATTAAACACCCATAGAAGCTCTCTGAAGTACTTTTTAATGGTAACACAACCCCCTAATTTGTACTTGTGCCTTAATTTTGATATTGTTTGAACCAATAATAAAGCCTTATATAGTTTATAAATAATTAAATTTTGGGGGGTTTAAACTCCCAAACCCCCTCTAACTACGGCCTTGCATAGTAGCCTCAAGTGCATAAGTCCCACCTAACCTCGTTAGTTAAAAGGAGCTTAACATGCTGGTGACTTCACTCTTGCCCAAGGTCATTTTTGACCTGTGAAATCCTGCCCATTTAGCCCCATTTGATATTTAGTTATGTTTATTTTTTCGGATCGAGTCCCTGTAAAGACGTTTCTATTAGGGGGTATTTCAAATATTCACTAAAATATCAATATTTTGGTCAAAACTTATATTATTATTTCGTAATGCCTCTTCATCCCCTCCATCATCCAAAGTCTATCTGACCTGTAATGGTGACAAGGAAGGAAGCTACGTCTTCCCCCAGTCTGTTGGTGGCCTTGACCTGATACTCTCCCCTGTCCGCCCTCCTGGCCTCCATCACTCGCAAGGAGGAAGTCTTGTCGGTGTTATTGACCTCGTAGCGACCCCCAAAGGTCACCTGCTCGCCGTTGTGGAACCACGTGACCCTGGGGAGAGGCCGTCCAGCCACTGACACCTTCAGCCGGATCACCTCGTCCTTTTCGAACAGCAGACCTTCCTCATACTGGCGGGGTAAGCGGATACTCGGGGGAGCTGAAACATTGTCATCGCACGGGATCAGTACATGGTGGACATCAGGTCTTCAGCCAACCCCTCTCATCCTTCTTGAACAGAAAACCCCCTTCATATTGACAGTGTAAGCTGATAATAAGGAGAACCAAAACATCGTCATCGTGCGTGGTCAGTACATGATTGACAACACTTTACTTCAATCCTCTCGTCCTTCGATAACTAATTTTATTCGTACCAATAAATTCTTCCTCTAACTCATATTTCGGCTTGGTAACGTAGTGTCACGCCCCCTTGCTATCTCAGTGGGATGGAGATTGGTTTATCCAATAGGAGTACATAACAAATTCATCGAAAGTCGTTATTTTTGAAGGTGATTATGATCGATCTTCTAAGGAGTTGGCCTGCAAATTTTTTGAGTGTCATTTACTAGAACAATTTATCTATTAATTTTTACCTCTATGCCTAACTTCCTTCGCGTTGTGAAGCAATCATTAGTAGGAAATCAAAAGTGTAAAGAAACCACCCACACCTGTTATTTTATTAATCAAGCATTTTACCATGTATTTCATTTGGAATTATTTTATATATATTATCGCTTCACTATTGTTGGTAGGAGACGATTAATAATTCCTACCTGGGACAGGTCTTGGTATGGAAAGGGAAGTTTAATTGAGAGGTGAGAGATTTTGGAAAATAACTACCTTTAAAAAATTCAGATTGAGTACCCTGGAACTCGAACAGTGTGTAATTTCCACCAAGCGTAAACTCTGTATATTCGTTGGCTCCTAATAATTAGTAGCCAACAAATATACTGATGTTAGAAATGTCTAACCAAAGAATTTCTTAATTATTAAGAGTCTTTGGTTATAAGCCCCCTGTTCAGGTGGATATTTATCTCCTGATTCACCACCCTTACCCTCCAGTTTTAATTTGGCCTTGGTGACGGAGTGTCCCGCCCTGTTGGTCGCGGTGCACTTTATCTCGCCTTCATCGGTGAAAGAGGCCTGGAAGATGACTAGGGAACTCTGTTCTTCTTCCGTCACCACACGCATGCGCCGATTGCTGAAGATCTCGAACCCGTCTTTGTACCACGAGACTTTGGGAGTGGGGTGGCCGCGGAAAGCCACCAGGAACTCCACCTAGGGGACAAATATATATGAAAATGCTCATATGAATATTTCAATTAAAGCATTTTACGATAAAATTGCCAGGAAAATTTACCTTTTTTTTTATGATCAATGAATCTAAATGAATCTCAATAAAAATGATAACCTCCGACCTACTTCAGTGGCCACATGATCTAAGGCGTCACTCTCGTACTAGACTAAACTGCCGTAAATAGGGAGATGGGACTTCAAATCCCGGTAGGTTCTACTGATGGTTGTTTTCCAAATTGATTGTCTACCCTCCCTCCACGCAAATTTGGGTAATTTTCCTCTGAATTCAACCTTCCTCAATCTTATCTCACTGGCGTGATTAGTACATATGCGTATAGCCTTAACAGGTAGTAAGACGCAATGCAAACAAATAAAAGATAACCAGTCTCGAGGTATAGTGGTCAAAGGCCCTGGCTGCTGACCTAGAGGTCCCGGGTTCTATTCCCAGCTGGTACTGGGGATTTTCTCTAAAAGGAAATAATTCCCATATTTCACAAGGTTTGGTTAATTAAGCTTAAGTTAGTTTAAGATCTTTATTGGCTCCATCCCATCATCTTCTCTAGCATCATCCCCTTAACTTATCGAGACATGGAAAGAGCCTCTACGGAAAGGATGTACGGTTAGTACGTTCGGGCGTCCCCCGGGAAATGGTACATTAGTACTGGCTAATATTTATCCAAAAATGAGCTACAGATTGATGTTGCCCAGAAACTCCATTATTATTATTACCATTACTATTATTAAGGGAATAATATGTGTTTGTAAAGTGTGGGTAAATTTCCCAAATATTTTAACATTTATCACCCACAGCTAATTAATGTAGATAAGCTGATAGCATATATGTGTGTCAAGACGCATTGCATGTAATCTACTTCTACCCTGAAAGGTAGCTTACCTTGTATGGTTCCACTATGGTGCAATATATAAAATAGGGCCATAGTGTTGTCCACCAAGGTAAGACTATTGCCTTTAAAGGTAAAGTGAGTGTACATGCTAGTAATGCTCTCAAGGGAGGATGGCGGGGTGGAGATTTCCACCCTTACTCCCCTTTTGGTTCGCTCCTGATACTCTCTTGTTCACTAGTAGAGTTTATGTTAAGGGGCCTACAAAAATCTTAATTTATTCAAGAAAGGATTTTTTTTTTAATTTCAAAATATAGCTCACTTCAAAATTGAGGTGAAAATTATCAACTTGTTCCATAGAGATAAAAACAAAGCTTAAATTTTAAGTTTCATAATTTAAAAACAAGTTTTATGAAAGGGTATCATTGGGCTGTTTACAAATAGGTTTTTAAATATCCTCCCTTCCAATAGGCGGCGTCCTTTAGCACCACAACCAATCTTATACTGCTACCTTCTCGTTCTCCAAGGCGGTGGTGTCCTTGAGTTCCAACATGAAGTGTGGCACGCTGACCCCTGACCTGTACAAGGTCACCGTGAGGGGCTCAGACAACTCGCCGGGCTCCGACATCCCCGCCGAGTTCTCAGCGCTCACTCGGAACTGGTACCTCCAACCGGGTTCCAGACCGCTCAAGGTCAGCTCGGGCTTCGTCACAAGTTTTGGAGTCGCGCGCACCCAGTGTGGGGACCCGGTGCGCTTGTGCTCCACCAGATAGCCTTCAAACAGAGGTCAAGGTCGTTTATCAACGTCAGGGGATCTTGGATGATTATTATGTATTTACATTAGCTTACATTTACAGAATATAAAGATATATATTCAGCAAATACATAAGATTGAACTATGGCAACAGCAGATTTAAGAGTTAATAGAGCAACTCTGTAATACTTAAAAAAAAACATAAATTGATAGAAGGCTTTGTAATAGCTAATAATAGTATTTATAAATGACCTGCAATTGAATTGGTGAGTGGTTAAAGGATAACATTCCAGTTTACCTAGTTCTCTGTAAAACGAAAAAAACAGTTTAGTGACAAAACTATAAGTTTTATCGAAAAGGTTACCATTAGGCAATTGTAGTCCTGGTCAGTAAGTATTCAATCCTAAAATATCAAAGTGAAATTCTCATTATTTTATAAACTATTACTAATTAAAGTTGTTGGAATGTTTTCCTTTTTCCACTCAATGCTTTGACAAAAGGTAGATAAGCAACTAATATCAGTTTTATGACAAAAAAATATTTAATAGTGAGTCAAAAATTAAAAATAATAAATTTTTAACTCGATATATTAAATTTAAAAAAACTGGCAGCAGCTTCGCCCTACGACTGACAAAGTATTGGCAGGCTATATAGAGACCCACTGGTTCGGTCAGTAACGGTATAGTCTCCCCTGCCCTCATGTTTTCATAAACTCTATTATTTGATAAAGAGCCGCTACTTGATTACTTTGTATGGCGGCGGTTTTCCTTCTAAAGATTATTTTCTTTACAATAACAAAACGTAGGAATTATTAGGTGTTGGAAACATTATTTAATTATAGTTTTACTTTCATTTTTGATTCAAAAACCAATAAAGGACTTGTTTTCAGTATTTCACATTTAACTAGTTTTTAAGCATAATAGGAGAACAAAGTATTAACTTTTTTCCATTCATTAGATAGCTTATAATAAAACCTACAAAATGGCCATCTCAGTTTAATTTATCATATTTATGGAATGTTATCCTTTTTCCAATCAGCGATTCAATTATATTAGCACCCTCCTCGGTGGCGTAGTTGGCTAACGCGCTAGTCGTGTTGAGCCCGACTGCCGAGGACGAGGAGATCGAGGTTCGAATCTCGGTCGGGNTAGCACCCTCCTCGGTGGCGTAGTTGGCTAACGCGCTAGTCGTGTTGAGCCCGACTGCCGAGGACGAGGAGATCGAGGTTCGAATCTCGGTCGGGTGAACTGGGGGTGGTTTTTCCTAAATAGTTTTCTACTCTCCCTCCACGCAAATGCGGGTTCACTTCCTCTATTCAACCTTCCCAATTCCTAATCCATTAGCGTAATTAGTACTTAAGCGTATAACCCGAACGGGTAGTAAGACGTGGTGCTAAATAATAATAATTATTATATTAGCGGCTAAGTTAACAGCTAATGTCCTTGGTCAATTTTTTAAAATAATAAATTCAATACAAATTATAAATGGAATTAGTTCTTGAGCTATTTCTTGAGGTCAAGACCAGTAGAGGATGTGCCCTTGTAATCCCCCAGATAATTTTTCATGAACAGAGATTCTTGTGTTCTCTTGCGCCCTATGTAATATTCTGATCAAGGTCAAGGTAATTAGAGGTCATGTCCTTTTATTTCCTCAGATAAATTTCAAACACAAATCAAGGTCAGGTGATATCTAGCTCTCTTGCGCCCTATGTAATATTCTGATCAAGGTCAAGGTAATTAGAGGTCATGTCCTTTTATTTCCTCAGATAAACTTCAAACACAAATAAAGGTCAGGTGATATTTAGCTCTCTTGCGTCCCTATGTAATATTCTGATCAAGGTCAAGGTAATTAGAGGTCATGTCCTTTTATTTCCTCAGATAAACTTCAAACACAAATCGAGGTCAGGTGATATCTAGCTCTCTTGCGCCCTATGTAATATTCTGATCAAGTTCACGGAGATCTCGTCGTCGTCGTCTAGAGGTCTGCTGAGGAAGAAATAATGCAGTACCTGTGACGGGCGCGCCTCCATCGTTGATAGGGGGTTCCCATCTGATGGTGACGAGGTCAGGCTGGTTCTGGGGTGTCCCTGGTGCCAGGCTGGGCTTTCCCGGGGGTGCAGGGGGCACTAGAAACACAAAAACAAACAAAAAACCTTCAACAACGTGTACTTGTTACGTATGTGTCTTTTTGGAGGAATACTTTAACATACCTTTTATAAATATTAATTAAAAACTCGTTCTTGGGGGTATTTTGGGGTATTACCCTTTCACATTGATGAAGTAACGTTCAGGAGACTGGATTTTGTGTATGGCCTGGAATTAAGCTTAGTTTTTAGGCGTGTGTTGATATAATTAAATTGATTCAGAAAGTGCAAGTTAAACATCGTAAAATTAAATTAGTTTGTAAGTCATATACTGATATAATTAGTTGAGTTAGAAATATCTGGTAATTAGGTTAAAATGTAAATAGTATGTTCATATAATCATCCGATTCAGAAAAATACAAGTTAAACATCCTGGAATTAGTTTAGTTTGTAAGTCGTGTGCTCAGTTGATTGAGAATGTAAATGTTAAATGTTCTGGAACTAAGTTAGTTTGTAAGACGTGTGTTGGTATTATAAGTTGATTGAAAACATACAATATTAAATATCCTGGAATTAGGTTTGTTTGTAAGCCGTGTGTTAATATAATCAGTTGATTCAGAAAGTAAAAGTTAAATATCTCTAACCAACAAGTGTTTTTTTAGCACCGCGTCTTACTACCAGTTCGGGCTATACGCCTATGTTCTAATTACACTAATCGGTTAGGGTTAAGGAAGGCCTAATTTACATGAAATGTTCCCACATTTGCGTGGAGGGAGAGTGAAAAACTATTTAGGGAAAAATCACCCTCAGTGCACCCGACCAGGATCGAATCCCGATCTCCCTGTCTTCAGCAGTCCAGTCCAACACGAGATTAGCGCGGTAGACCACGTGGCCACCGAAACGGGTATTAGCAATTAGTGTTGATGCATGACAATCAGGAGGCACAATAGGCGAAAAATATCCTTGGGAAGGAGGATACAGCCATGAATTGGAGTATATAATTCAATTCAATTGAATGTAGTTTAAAAAATTACACTTGAACACGGGATATGATAACCATGTCAGAGTGTTATTTCTAAAAAAAAAATATTAAATTTAATTTGAATCTTTTTTGTTGTAATTGTTCTTGCATTTTTCTGATAAGATTCTATTTTTAATCAAATTTAATAATAGGTATACACTTTGTGTTTTTATACATCCACATTAAAACGACTGGATGGTTTTATAGACCAAAATCCTAGAGAGGACTATAAGGGCCCAAAATGTGGAACACACTAAGAAATTGATCTTTTTTTTTTAATAAATAGAAAAAGGTGGTGCACCGCACAGACTTTCTTACATTTTTATCTTAAAATAGAATATTTACTAAAGACTCGTAATATTTGTGAAACGAAATAACGTAGAATGTTGGAAAAACCCTCCAACAAAGAGCACAAATGAAATAATACACACTGTTACGGAACCAGTGAGAAAAGAGGAAGAGGTATATCTTTGTCCACCAAAGAACATAACGTATATTTGTTTACTTTTATCATCGCGTTTTACTACCTGCTCAGGTTAAACGCAAGCACGTTGATGCGGTAGGATAAAGAAGAATTTTAGAGGTAATCTACTCGCATTTACATGGAAGAAGAGTGGGGAACCATTTAGTAAAAAAAACACCTTTAGTAGAACCAACCGGGATTAGAATTCCAATCTCCCAGTCATCAGTAAGCCAGTCTAATACGAGAGTGATGCCTTAGACCGTTTGGCCACAATCAATTTTAATTGCCAAATAGCTCCATAAAATATATATATTTGCTTCTAACTTAGAAACTATTGGTTAAATAAAATTATATTTGAAATAAAATATTTTTATTTTTAATAGTACTACAACTTTACAATGATAAGTTATTTAATATATTAAATAGTTGCGAAAATATGATCCAGTTTGGAAATTTCTGTTTGTGTCAAAGTACCTTTAAAACAAGCAAGAATTTAGAAATTTTGACAGTAACGATACTTCTCTCTTCGAGAGATCGAAAGAAAATGGAAACATGAGTATCGTTACATATTAAGATCATTTGTAATACCCAGCCCCATTCCCCCCCACCTCCCACAAGAAGAAATTAATGGGGAAATAAATACAACTTAGTCTTCTTAATTCCTTAATTTTTTATTTTTTTTTACTGGAAGCGAGGGGGATGGAGGTGGGCTAGGAAAGGCAACCATGGACCCATATTTAAGGTTCACCTCTAGTTTTACTAAACACGTTTCACTTGAGAGAGAGAGAGAGAGCTAGAGTGAAAGGGAGAGAGAAGTTATCGTCTGCAGCTACTCACTCGGCTCAGTTTGTTTGTTCTAGAGGGCCCCGATGTTTGGGGATGATCCCAGAAGATCTGGCAGCCAGTGCTCCTCTTATCGGAGGAGAAACAGTTGCTTGGATTTTTGGTAACAGGGGTAAGACAGGACCAGGGTCTTCTAGACATGTGGGTAGAACACTCTATCCACTGATATACTGACAGGGGTAGGATAAGAACAGGGTCTTCTAGACATGTGGGTAGAACACTCAGTCCACTGATATACTGACAGGGGTAGGATAGGAACAGGGTCTTCTAGACATGTGGGTAGAACACTTTATCCAATGATATACTGACAGGGGTAGGATAGGAACAGGGTCTTCTAGACATGTGGCTCGAACAATCTATCCACTGAGCCACCGGGACGAGCACCGTATCCTACCAATATCCAACGAGATCCGTGTGAACAAATGACCGACGAGGCAGCGCGTAGCTGACGCCGAGCGATAGATATTTAGATCGTCAAGTGCCTGAAGTGACCGCTGTTGTATCTCGCTCGAGTTATTCCTGGAAGTCTACGCGATGGCGAGGAGCGGATATCATGAGGAACAAACTTTACAAACAAATACGATTAGTGTATATAGTAAAGCCATCGCTTTAGACTCGCAAAACAAAGACATAGTGTTTTTCTTTTCGTGTTGTTTTAGTGTCATAGGTTTTTTTTCTCGTTTTGATAGTTCTTGATCTTAATTGATAACTTATGTAGCTGACGATTGCCACACGTCCATCACAGACTCTGCCTTAATTT
>CABFWO010005826.1:0-28742 GCA_902155825.1 Timema genevievae | reverse complement strand
TTTTTTTTTTTTTTTTTGTGAATAATGACCCTGGGCATGGAACGATTCCTGGATAGCTCAGTGTTTAGAGCAATGTCGTTCTAAATCAAAGGTCCCACGTTCTGTCATCGTTACAAGGTGTTATTTTTCAATTTAAAGAACATTATATTTAGATGCGGCTATAAATGTAATTAACAAACATAATAGCTTGGCCATTTTAATACACAGTAAAAATAATCTTGTCCAAAATTTAAAATTCTAACCTCGAGGTGCACATTTTGCGCATAGTGGCTACAATTTTTTTTATTATTATTTCAGCCCTCTGCGTCGTATATATCGCACGAAGCTCATAGCAGACAAACAAACTCTTAATTTTATTAATATATAAGATAGACGTAAGATAGCCTCAAGGCACCCTCATCCCCAACACATTATTTGATAGCTTTGATAGGCTCTGGGTGCCGCCTTCACCTACTTAGTAGGCCACAAGCCAACAATGCGGGAAATCTACCGATCCTTTTCTCTAACTTTTTAATTTATTTGAGATATTTAACGTGCACTTTTTTAACCGACTGATTATATCAGGACACAACTTATATACTATTTTAATCTAGAACAAACACAACACCTAGCTCCCAGACATTGATTCACCACTGTGGGAGAGGAAAACCATTTTTCACCAATGATAAATTTCTCGGCTCTGCTGGTAATCGAGCCCGGGACCTTCAGCTCGGTTGGTAAACACACTACCAACTAAGCTAAGGTTTTGAACTCTTTGACTACTTGATCTTGTCATTTAGACCTCTGGCTCGCCGTTGAAAATAATATTACCCTGATCGTGATTTACACCTCGTCCTCTTTATGTCAA
Source organism: Timema genevievae (assembly GCA_902155825.1). Classification (NCBI taxonomy): domain Eukaryota; kingdom Metazoa; phylum Arthropoda; class Insecta; order Phasmatodea; family Timematidae; genus Timema; species Timema genevievae. The sequence goes on along the minus strand of CABFWO010005826.1, from coordinate 27,895 downwards.
GATTCATATATCATCGAGGGTCGGATCAAGAAATGAAACTAATTTTATCAGAAGATGTGCTATAATAATAATAATAATAATAATAATAATAAATCGATTTCTGTTGGTTACAGAAATTACTAAAAATTATTTCAAACGTCAAGTTAAGTTATCTGCAGTTCTCACATCTTATAACTACTATTTTTATATATAAAATGATAAACTACTCGATTATAATTAATGTTGACCACTGACTAAACTTATTTTTGTTTTCTAAAAGGGTTATTCAAACCGCGTTGTCAGTGTAACTGGGGCTCGCGTCAAGAGACGAAAATAAACAAGAGCGACGCTTGGTGATGGTCTCCCAGGCTCACAGAGTCTGGCATGTACTTTATAGCTTTGTGAGAGGAGAGCATTATCACTGGCTGACCATTCTGTGGAGGACCGTGTGAAGATAATTATACTCTAGCTTTTTACTGGAACAATATTTACTTATTTGGACCATAACCGATATTTTTCTATTAAAAAAACTACAAAAACATTTGTCTTTAACTGGCTTCCCCCTCAATCCCACCTTAATCATTCCACGATCATATTTAATTTCAGTGACTGCCACTGTTGCATTTTCACAACAGCTGTACTTTTTTTTTTTAATTCAAGTTTATTGGGTCGGATCCCCTTGGATCCAAGAATTACTCAATTAGTTCCTGCTGTGTAGAATTATGTCATTAAACATTAAAAAAATATTTCCTAGGTACGAAAATTTTAAATGGTACTATGCAGGAAGTTGAGAATACGCAACGGTGCTAGCCGTTATCTCATACGTCTGGGTCATTGCCAACGTATGTTTAAAATAAAATAACACAGTGTTAATGTAGAAGTAAGTAGCTTAATCAGTAAATTTGTAATACAGTAAAATATAAAATAATGCCTTATAATATTTTGTTATAATTTTTTTTTCTAATAAGCTATGTTTTTGTAACAGTCTAACATTATTGTATTTTCTTAAAATAAAATTTACAAAGATACAATATTAATTAAATATATATTTAATAATATTGCTTTAATAATGATATTATGTATTAAAGTTTATGTGTATGAGTTTTTGAGTATTATTTATAACATTACGATGTTGCAAAAAAATTTAACGGCACCAGGCCTTATGTTCTTATTTAAGTGCCAGTCCCCGAAGGTCGCTTATACTCCTCCTGATTTCATACCACCAACAGGACAGAAATTAAAAAACCCATTGGTTTATAAAGTTGTCTTCCTGTGACATATTGAAGGGTGTATGTAGGACCTTAGCTCCATGGGCAATTGCCAAGTAATTCCACACGTATATGTTCAGTCCTATTTCCATAAGAAGAACCTTATCTGACAGCTAGAAAAGTACTAAATCTATTCTCACGTGTTCATACGTCAAGTCATGTGATCAGCCATAGATTTTATCAATAGCTATGAAATCATAATAATAAAATAATAAAATAGTTTCAATGTTGACAGTAAATACATGTTTTTCAAAAAGCCCATTCGTAGAAAATTGGGCTGCAGATAATGTCCTTGGAATTGAGCCCTGGAGCCCACTAGTTCGGTAGACCAACTAAAATGGTCGTATACACGCGTTGGTGCCCGCATGGTTTAAGGCGCTTTACTCGCAATAGATTAAAACTGACGATGACGGGGAGCCCGGGGGCTTGAACCACGGTCAGATGTACTGATGGTGGTTTTATATAAATGGTCTTCCACTCCCCCTCCACGCAAATGTGGGTACACCTCCTATACATCCAACTTTCCTCATCCCTAACACACTAGCGTAATGTGCGTAAAACCCTAACGGGTAATGGTGCTGACTAAAGATAAAGATAATAGAATTTAATGATAATGTACTCGCATTTGCGTGGGGGTAGAATGGGAAAGTACTTGAAAGAACCCTTTTAGTACACCCAGCCTGATTTATGACGAAGTCCTCACCGTTGTTTGGTAAACCGGACCAGTCAAGCTTGACGTTTGGTCCGTACGCACACCGACGCCGGTAGAAAAATAAATAACGATCAAAAACGTACACCCCATTTATTGTAACATGCCTCACTAAAGCAGAGATTGTCAACATTTTTTAACTCACGGCACACTGAACAAGGCAATAAAATTGTAAAGGCATACCATAAGTTTTTTTAAGGAGGGATTTCTTAATTAAAAATAGTGTTAAGATTGTGTTTAAAAGTTCAATAGCTAATATTCTAACAATTGTGCTAATTTTAAAAATAATGTTCGTCACAAATTATTTAAAAAGTAGCCTATCTATTTCTACTCCAAAAATAATTTCTAGCTTCTTTTTTTATCTTCTCCCGAGCTCCCGCGGCATACCTTTAAGCCCTTCGTGGCACACCAATGTGCCGCTGCTTTAAAGTATCTAAATGTCCCGGGTTCAATACCCATGCGAGAGACTATGATAAATTAACAATCTTAGTTCTTGTTGCTGTGTCTGGCCATGAATTGTCCCAGGATAATAGTCTCAGAGTATGTGCAGCTATTTAATGTGTTTGGAAACTATAATTTGTTACTCTCCTTGCCCTCCCCCCCCCCCTCCATAGTGAACCATGGCTTACCAACCGGCTGGGCCTATATATACTGATACTTATTAAGGAGGAGGTAGGTAGGTAGGTAGGATTTAAAGGAAGATAACACCCAGCTGGGAATAAAACTCCGACCTCTCCATCATAAGTAAACCAAGACGAGACTTGCTCCAATGTCAGCGCGGCCACCGGTACGGGTAAAATTGTAAAGTGTACCCTTTATCTACCCTAAAAGGTAGCATGCTTATCTAGCATAGTTCCACTATGGTGTAGGTGACCTGGTGGTCTAGGGGTAAGGTGTCGGACTTATGTGCTGAGGGTCCGGGGTTCAATCCTCGGTCCCGGCACAGATTTATCAGATTGCCAAACCCTTCCTTCACCTCTGACAAGACGTGTATTAATCACAACTTGTGAATGTGTGGAGTGCAAGGCCTCCACCGTGGTTCGGATCCCACGTTAAACTGTAGGTCCTTCATTTCATCTCACAATCACTCTACCATTGCACATTAGCGTAAGTGCGTATAACCCGAGCGGGTAGTAAAACGTGGTGTTAACAATAATAATCCACTATGGTGTGGTTTATAAGATAGTACCATAGTATAATAAGTTGTAAGATACCTTTTTAGCAGGTGATATTGAATCGTCTGCTAGACTCACGGGAATTAAAATTTAGGACGTAGGCTATTAAGTTTACCTTATTACTCACTCGGTCGTAGAGACTTTCCTTAATCTCGGGACCACCAGATATATAAGATCAACCGGAGCAGTGATTGATAACTCAATTTTTTTTAAATGAAATTTATTCCAACAGATAATGGTGAGTATCGTGAAATGTGTTAGTGTATTTTACTAAATCAAAGTGTATGACATTAATACAATTGACTGTGTTGTTAAAAATAAAAACGGTATATGAAATACACACGCTGAACATAGAATTAAGTACCCTCCTATAAAATAAAATCTTTTAGACAATTATTTTTAAGGATAATTAATACAATCAAATATTGTATGAATGACAGTTTTTTCCAAAACAATAATTATCAATAGGCCCTAGGAATACTCAATCTAATAAAATTAAAGTCTTGTTAAGTTTTAGTATATGACATAGCTTGTTTGCTTACTTCGTAATAATATTCAATATGATTAGTCAATATTCCTTCCAATTACAATCATTGTTATATTAATATTAAATCATAACCAGCCAAACAAATTTATGGCTTACCAATAATCGCAGCTACTGGTATAAGAATATATGTGAATAGTTTTCTACTCATCGATAACCGCTCCTCTTGATTTTGGTTTTCCGAGTTTTGTTCAACATAATCATAAAAAGAAAAAAAAACCTTAAGTTTGAAAATTAAACTTTTACTTTTCTCTTCAACAGCAATATTTTCACTTTTCCATATTTTATTTCTTTTTCTAAAACAAAACCATCCCAGTTCATTGTTATGTTGTTCCTTCTCAATCCATAGAATATAAAAACTTACCAAGGAAACATTGTTTTAAGCTATACAAACATTATCCCTAATCACAGTTACAATTTCTTTTAAAACATAAAGAATGAGAAACATTGGCATCAACCTAAGTTGATATTTTACTTCTTGTACAAAGATATTAGTTATCAAACATAGTTTTAATTACATATAATAAACTATGGACGTGATCGAGACCTAAATTTCGTACCAGCTATTTTATATTAATTTCAACAAATAAAACCTTTAAAACGCCGTTTCACTGTTTGATTATTTCATCAAATAATAATTATAAAAAGGTGCCAAACCTCAAGGTTTGCTATAAAGTCAAGTTAAGAAATTTATCTTTAAGGGTGGAGTGAGTTTACATGATGATAAATGTAGAAAGCTCCAGGAAGAAAGTGGGTCTGTCCCTGAGCTAAATTCTTTCGTTACTAACACCCGCCTCGGTTGCGTAGCTGGCTAACGCGCTAGTCGTGTTGAGCTCGACCGCCGAGGACGGGCAGATCGAGGTTCGAATCTCGGTCGGGTGAACTGGGGGAGGGGGGTGGTTCCTAAATGGTTTTCCACTCTCCCTCCACGCAAATGCGGGTTCACTTCCTCTAAATTCAACCCTCCCAATTCCTAATCCATTAGCGTAATTAGTACTTAAGCGTATAACCCGAACGGGTAGTAAGACGCGATGCTAAATATTATTATTATTTCGTTACTAACCATTTATCATACATCATCATTGGCAGGGAATATAGTTGACCTCACGACTAATCAAAAAGGTCGATTGGAAAAAATAAAATTTGAAAGCATGTCAACGGTATGGTATAAATGCAGTATAACGGTTACGGTAATGGTTTAGATGCAGTTCCGGTGTTAGTAACACGATCAACCATAATGTAATGCAAACTAGTATAATCCAGTCACGATAATCCAGGCATTTTCCTGACATTAATAAATAAAAGAGTATTCTAACCAAATTTGTGTTCACCCGCCAGACACGGCGACAGGGCTGTACATAGTATCTTACTGGTAAAACAAACTTTTAGAAAATACAAACATAATATATTTTCCGGCCAACATTGAAAATATTTTAATATATTATTAGTGTTATTTTATAGGTATTGAAAATACCTAACAAAGGTTACAGCGTCAGATCACATGACTTGACGTATGAATATATGAAAATAATTTTAATAACTTTTGTAACTGTAAAATAGGTTCTTCATACCAGAATTCTACTATAGTAAACTATTACTTCATTCTCACTATATATCTGAGCAACCCCACACACAATAACGCAATTAGAGTTTATGACTATTGGATTTAAAGGGCAATTTTGATAGTGAATGCCCTTCATCGGTGGGCACGCAGACCAAATATCAGTTTCGTCTAGTTTAGTTATATATTTCTGGGGAGATTGGGGTTTTAATCTCGGTTGGATGTACTATGTTTGTTATTTAATTACATTATTTTCAACTCTCTTTCCACGCGTATAAGAATATTTTTTCCTGTAAGCATTATATTCCGCATACCTACCCCATTAGCGTTATTAAAATGCATATAGTCCATACGGGTAGTAAGATGCTGTAAAACAATAAAAGCACGAGATGAATGTAGCTACATAATATCACTTCCACGCTCTTGTGAGCTAATTTGAAACACATTTTTTTAAACTTGGAGATTAGAAATTAAAAAGGCATAAAATAAGTTTTGTTTTATTTTATTTTATAAATCTATTTTCCTTTCTCTTTAAAATGATACATAATACATGACACTATTCAATTTACTAATGCATTAAAAAAACGTTGAATCGTAGGTATGTGTTTTGATCCAAGGCAACAATAAATAATGCTGTCTACTTTTTTTGTAGTTCATTGTGTATTGTATTTTTTGTGTTTTATATATTCTTTATAAAGCAATAAATATTTGATAATACTTAGCACCACGTCTTACTACCCATTCGGGTGGTAATAATTATGCTAATGGGTTAATTAGTAAGGTTGAATATAGATGAAGTGAACCCGCAATTGCGTGGAGGGAGAGTGGAAAACCATTTAGGAAACCCCCTCCAGTTCACCTAAGCGAGATTCTAACCTCAACCTCCCCATCGTTGGCAGTATAGCTCAACACGAATATAGCGAGTTGGCTAACTACGCCACCGATGCGGGTAAAAAAAAGGAGATAATTATGACAAAAATAAAGGGCATATTTAAATGAAAAAAACATCCACATGGTCCTAACTGTCAATAACTAAGCTTGAATGCATAGGATACGTTCAGAAAATCATGGGATCACGTCTACGTGGCACAAATCAAAATTTCAAGGGATGAAACTAAGTGATGATAAAACACTTAGTGGTCGTAATAGATTGGCAGATACTGATATTCAAAAATATTATGGCTCTAGCTATAAGGTGTAACATTGGGAGCATCGATGGAAAGAGGAAGCTATTTGAGCAGAATACTTTCCTCCATTATCCACTAATGATAATCCTCAACATGAACTTTGTCCTGCTAGAGATGAATTGGTGTAAATACAGACGATCAGAAACTTCGGGAGAAACAAGCATACCCATGTCCCTGCCATAGTGATGGAAGAAATTAAACCAATATTTAAAGATATTTCGAACACTACATTACTAGAAAAATGTTTGCATGGGAAGACACAAAATCCCAATGAACCTGTAAATAGTGTTATTTGGGCTCGCTTGCCTAAAGCTGTGTTTGTTTCCATAAAAACTTAACGTTTTAGAGTTTAAGACGCCATTTGTAGTTTCAATAAATTAAACATAGCTATATATTTTGTTTTGGAAAAATTAGGAATAGCACTAGGAGTGAATGGTGCTAGTGCGATGAAAAAACTGGACTTAGCAAAACTACAAAGAGCAGACAACGTAATTATTGAACTACAAAAGAGTACAAGGCAGCAAAGATCTAAAGCCAAGGAAATAATAGAGGATAGCTTTGAAGCCATGGGAGATCCTGATGTCTCTCTTATGGTGCAGGAATACACTAGATGTGTATTAAGAAAAATAGCTTAACTTTAAACTTGATTTGTGGAAGTTTTACTTTTTTTATATATATAAATAAACCCATTTACTCACACTAAAGATATTAAAATAAAATTTCACCACATATTTACAGTAATGTAAGACAAATTTTAACACAGTCGTTTTAAATCATATTAAATATTGAGCTTGAAAAAAAATTAATAGCTATGATTTTTTTATGCAAAAAATGGCTTTTTAGATAAAAGTTATAAATTGGCTAGCTAGAAAGTTAAATATAATCTAAGCTGTTGACATATGTATAGATAGTGTAAGAAGCCATACTGAAAGTTTCAAATAGTTATCTCAAATAAATCCCGAGAAAACGGGTCATCAATTTATGTAAAATAGCATGGGGGAGATAGCCGATACTCAATCCCCTTATTTTTCTTGCTCATATAAAATATTTTCAAAATATAAAATTTGAACAAAATGTTAGGCCTACAGCTTTTTTTTTAAATCCAAGCTTTTCACGATTTTATCATCAATAATCTCAACTTTTTTTTTCTTAGGAATGTGAAAATATTTTATTTGTTACGTTAACCTTTTTAAGATACCTATTTGGTATGAAAATTAAAAGACATTCTAGAAAAAGTTTGAAAATTTAAAAAAATCGGCCATCACTAAATCTCCTTGATTTTAAAGCTAGGGTTAAAAACATAATATTTCCACTCAAAGTATGACCATGCAACATCTATATATCAAGTTTGAAGGAAATCCATATAACTATTTAATCTGGAGCCTCAAGTACAGAAAGACAGAGACAGACATTCGAAGAGACAGACAGAGGAATAGATAGACAATAACACATGGGGTCTCGCTGAGCTAAAATTCCCATTATTCTGAGTTTAGGGGGTGTATAAAACGTCAAGCCTCATAACAATATCGGTGGCCGCATAGTCTAACGTGCTACTCTCGTGTTAGACTAGACTGCCGATGACGATGAGATCAAGGTTCGAATCTCGGTCAGGTGTATTGAGGGTGTTTTTTTTCCAAAATTGTGTTCCACTTTCCCTCTAGACAAATGCGGGTACACTTCCTCTTAATATAGCTTTCTTAATCCATAAAACCATTACTGAAATTAGTGCAAAAGCGTATAGGTGTTAAGAGGACGTGCTTAAAAAAATCACTACTTTCGATGAATGAAAAAATTAAAACTGATTAGAAGGAAAAAAACTAGCAGTAAAATCCACGTAAATCCTTGCTTGCCACCCCTGAATAAAACCTATTGGTCACACGAACAATTTTTTTTAGCACCGCATCCTACTACCCATTAAGGTTATGCGCTTCTACAAGGACAAATATAATGGGTATTTTTAATGAATTTATAAAATGTTAGAAAGGTTCAAATTTATCGTGAACCGACTACAGAAACCATTATCATGTCATACAACAAAAATTAATTTACGATAGTGTTTAAATGATGGGAAGCAAGCTTCACACGAACCTACTTCCGCGCTATAAATTGGTATTGGGAATGCACTTTTTAATCTGAAAGGAGTGAGTCCACTTGGTGCCAGCAGGATTTAACAGGTCATCATAAATATTGAAAGGTAAAATATACAAACTTTTCAATATAAAAACTAAGCTTTTACTAACGAATATAGTTATCACAATAAGGGAAGGGTCCTTTAAATCCTCAAATCCTAAAGTTCTAATTTATTATAGAATCAGAGATTTGAAAAAAAATCTCTAATTAGAATACTCTAATTTTTAGGAGCCCATATCTTTGCTGATTAATGTGAGAGAGAGGGAGACGCAACTTAAGGTTAATGTTTTTGCGGTTTTTATAGAAACATAATTTTTTGTTCAAAATAAATACAATGTTGTTTCAGAATAAACAGAGTTTAATTTTCTTCACATGGTGATATCAACATTTATTGAATATCTGTCAAGGGTGTACTAGAATTTAATGAAAACATTTTTCTCTTCATTTAAATAGTTTTTCATATAATGCCGCTATAATAATGAGCGATATTCAACAAATTGTTTCTATCACCACGTGAAGAAAATTAAACTCTGTTTCTACTGGGAAAACTTAATAAAAATGTTTTGTTCTAAGAACTGCAATAACAATTAACTTTTCTCGCGTTCCCTAAATTCGCACATTAACCGTGAGATTAAATACACAAATAGGATCGAGCTAGAAAAGTTTTGAATTGATTTTATTTTTCTGAATTTTTCACTCCCTAACAGTGAAATTAGAATAAGTTTAGTGACTATTTCTAATTTTAAAACAATTGTTTTTCCATCTATTTTTTTTAAATCGTAAAATATTGTTTCACTGGTTTCCATTACACTGTTTTATAATGGTGAGTAAAGTAGTCTAATTATTCGTAGGTGAGACATGCTCTTAGGATATATAATATTTCAAGTTAAAATTAAAAAAAAAAGTGTCGAAAAATTGAATTTATGTTGATAATGTATCCCAAAGTGAGGATTAGGGATTTGCGATCATTGAATAAAATAGAGATTAAGATTTGAGATTCGAGATTACAAATGATAGAAAAACTTTATTTGAACCATCTCAAAAGTACTCGTATACTATAAATAAAATCGGTGGCTGTTACAGTTTATAGTGATATAATCTAAAATAGCACTAAAAACAAAATATTATTAGTGTGGACCTAAAAAATATGTTTGTGTTTTCTAAAAAGGGCTTAAAATGTTATTTAGTAATATAATCAACGTATATTTGTACACAAACCAAAAACTAATTACGGCAACCAGAAATGAGTTTTAGAGGTATAATTTTAACAAATAGTGTCAGAACCTTGGACCTACTAATAATATTGATTTATTAAAAAATTGTATCCTACTTGTTGATATACTGTAGATTTGTGCCTTAAAATAAATATTGTTCTATTAAAAGATTTAGGATAATTTAGAAGAAATCATATAATTTTGACGCAGGCTTGAAATGAGAATCGAACTTTAATTGTAAAGTAATTGCGTGAATTAAATGTGTTAAGGTCACAATGGCACATGATTGCAGTTGATAATAAGTTAGGATTCGAAACTAGGTAGCAGAAGCAGGAATAATTTTACATATTTATATAAGCTTGTGAGGTGCATTTAATTTAAGCTATTCCCCTATTCCGAAATTTTGTATAAAGTGTTTGATAATGCTTGTGTTTGATGTTTTAATAAACAAATGTTTCACTATTAATAATACGGATTAATCGGTCCACGTTGGGCGTCGATTATGGTAATACGGATTTATTGAGATATAATTGGTATTTATAGCCCCGTGAACGAGCGCCAATTATAATGATTACCATTTAATTAGCTGATATTTGCCCCGTGATTGAACACTAATTAAAGCGGTACGGATTGTAATCGTGAGAGTGCCCTGTGATTGGACACTATCAATAATGATATAAAATATCAAGACTTTTGATGTTGCACTCTGTTTATTAAGATGATTATACCTCCAGTACGAAGATATTATATAAAATTATACAATATTCGTTGAACTACAGATTATTTTCTTTGTACTCTCTGTATTAAAATTAGTGGCACTGTCGTGATATTACACGTTCTCTAGATTTATGTCGCCGGCACTGTGTGTTTTCAAACGCACAAACAGCTTATATATGCCTCTTGGACCTCTCGTGACCAGTGTCAAAACCAACAAATCGAAAGCGTCCTGGCGACAGGTATCGTGAAGGCTAGCTTCCCATTGGGTAGAGGGAGTTAGCGTCACTTGCTTTTTTGGTAAACACTACGGAGTTACTTTATGAAAGAAAAAATAAGTTTTAATGGTGCAATCCTTCAACATTATTTCTGAAAAGTGCGTGATACTCCATGGATGAAGTCTTAAAAGGGTAATTTACATAGAGTTTATTGAAGAAAAATACCTTCATCCATGACTTTTTTTATATATATATGAGAGGGGTCCAAATCAATATCGTTACAAGCTTGTGAGGTGCATTTAATTTAAGTTATTCCCCTATTCCAAGATTTTGTATAAAGTGTTTGATGTTTTAATAAACAAATGTTTCACTTTTGAATGTGACGAAGATTTAGTTAGAGCACCACAGTAATAAAAATCTAACATTAGGCACAATGTCATAGTTTAATAAATTTAAAAAATAAAATGAATTTTTATTACTATCTCATATTTTGAGTTTTTTAAGCTATAACGCATGTTTTAGGCTTTACAGACTCATTTTTAAGTTACTATTACAAAGTGTTGAATTAAAATTTTACAAATACATTTGATTATATTCAGCTTCTTCAGTTACGATGCGTTTACTGTTTCAGATGTTTTGTCCTATCATCCTATTTAAATTATTCATAGTATTTACTATCAGTATTCATGGCAGCGAGACCAAACTTTACTTCACAGATGAGGACGAAGTAAAATCTATTATCTCCTTAGTCATTGGTATTCAACAAATAGTTGAAATATATTTCATGAACAATATTAACCTCCTAGTCTTTGCTAGAGATCATGACTCCAGAGTTGTAGATTATGACTCAAATTATCTCCACAACATAAATACCATGATATTGTCAACTGAAAACCTCACTCAGGAGGATTCGTGCTGGACCAATGAAAATTGGTTTATTCACAATGGTTGGTGTGTGCTAAAGCGGATTGACAACTTGGAAAACAACGTAGTTTTTATAATTATTAGAATTACCATCGACAATACATGTTTTTTGGATATATATTGGAAGATGTCGTCATTTTGGAAACCCCGATCTTTATACTTGATTGTTATAGTCACACCTGTGATGGAAGGCAAAACAATTCTAGCTGAGGTAATAAATGATTGTTGAGTTTAGTTAAAAATACTGAATGTAATGATTATTTTTTTGGAAATACCTGAGTATTATGGGAAATATCAATATCATTACTCATCCTGGGATTGTAAGCTGTCAGTAAGAACTATAAGCTACAATCCATTTTCAGGAAAAACATCGGAATTCTGTCCATTTAATACTGTCCGAAATGGTAACAACTTTTACCCTAACAAATTAAAGGACACTCAAGGTTTCCTTATATATTCTCCCATCAATACGCCTACCCATGTGCTACTTATAGAAAAGGTTGACAATGATGGAAACATTGTTTTAGAAGAACCCAATGGTCAGATGTTTAACGAAATAAGGTGACCTGGTGGTCTAGAGGTAAGGTGTCAGACCTCTGTGCTGAGGGTCCGGTGTTCAAACCTCGGTCCCGGCACAGGTTTATCTGATTGCTGAACCCTTCCTTCACCTCTGACAAGACGTGTATTAATCACAACTTGTGAATGTGAAGAATGCCAGGCCTCCACTGTGGTTCGGATTCCACGTTAAACTGTAGGTCCTACATTTCCTCTCAAAATCACCCTACCATTACACACTAGCGTAAGAGCGTATAACCCGAATGGGAAGTAAGACGCGGTGCTAATAATAATAATAATAATAATAATAATAATAATAATAATAATAATAATAATAATAATAATAATAAATAATAATAATAATAATAATAATAATAATAATAATAATAATAATTTAACGAAATAGTGCGTGCTATGAACCTCACCGTGAATATCATCCCATTTGAAGCTTTTGGATATTTTGATAAAATGAAAGAGTTGACTGCTAAGATGTCTGGCATTCAAGCAGTACAGGAGGGTATCCAGCCCTACAACTTGAGGAGGAGTACCTACTCGTTTGATGAAGACTGTGTAACATTCATTGTACCAAAATCACCAGAAATTCCCAGGTACTTGAATGTGATTCTACCTTTCACAGGAACTGTTTGGGTGTTATTCGTGTCTACTAATATATTTATAATAGTTAGATGGAAAATTGTGACAATCTATGATGTATTAGAAGTTAACGTCAAATCAGAGAGAAATATTTATATGAACGTATTTAGAACGTCAGTACGAGGTGCCCTGGATTATTTGCCTTTTTTGTTTCCACAAAGATTTGTTGTAACCATGTTGTTGATATTTAATGTAATACTAAACAATGCTTATACAGGTTGTTTGAACAGTTGTTTAGTCAACGTAAAATATGTACGAGACGTGAGTTGTGTAATGGAATCATTGGACTCTAATATGAAAGTAGGTATTGTATTCTCTCTCTCTTCCATCGGCGATATTTCAGAAATAGTAGATTTCAACGACCCACATATATTAAAATTATTTAAGAAAATGAATATCATGAAAAATGACAAAGAGGTTCTCGATGTGATTGCCTATCACAGAAACCTCACACAAATAACTTTTAAATTCATAGGTAAGACGTTGATAAATAATCCCATATACAAAAAAATGGCTACCCTATGATGCACGTTGTGGAAGAATGTTACGTTTCCATTTGGTCTGGGTTCATGACATTGGAAAACCATTCTCCTTTCTTGAGTGCATTGAGTTTCTTCGTCACTCGTCTGAATGAAGGAGGGTTTTGTGGCAAGTGGAAAACAGATTTTATTAACGAATCTCCAAAATCAAGAATCTCCACCGATCCATTCATTTTGACAAAGGAGCATCTGTAAGCCGCATTTTTTCTTTTATTACTAGGATTTTGAATAGCCTTTGTAGTATTTTTGATGGAGATTGCAATTTGCAACTTCAAAATGAGCTCTGGTCCTATTTCAAAAAATACTAAACACATTTCTGAAATAATTTCAAAATTTCAAAAGTCAAATTTACAGTGAATGGTATATTTAGAGGATACAATATTTTGTGGCTACAATAAATAATCGTTTTATTGGTCAATGACCGTTAAATCTTTTTAATAATGTATTATTTCATTTAGATCAAGTAGAATGTGTAGGGTTAGATACAGACCAGTCGTAGGACTTGTCTATATGATGAAAACACTTGAATGGAGATCTTAGCTCATTTTATACTAAAGAGAATGTGTTTCATCAATATAGCCTTTCCTTAAAACTGTTTAATAACATGGTAACAATAGTGTGGCTAGTAATAATTTAAGTAGTTTTCACATTAGTTGTTCATTATTGCTGCAAGTGTTTAGGGGATTTTAACAATACAGGTCATTTGTGAGCACTCAAACTTGTGTACACTCCCTATATTATCAAATGTAGCACATTATCTATATGACTTACATAATAGCACTATAAGCTATACCGTAGGGCAGGGATGTACATTATTTTCTCAGCTATCTAAATTTTTAGAATTCATTTGATGGGCCACTGTAACCCATTCCCTACCACTTTTTATATTTTCATGTAAAACATTTGTTATTGGGCTAGTAAAATATTTAGTGCTCTTTTCTTTTAACAAAGCTTATAAATTTAAATATAAGGTCTCTTTACAGGATTTTCCTAATTGATAAATTGCATGTACAGTATATGTAAATAAGTCGATTTATTATCATATTATCCTATATTAATTCCGATAATTTTTATGATTTTTTAATGGGAAAAAATAAAGTTAATATTTATATCGAAAACTATTTATTCACTAGAAAAAATATTTTTTCATTAATTTAACTTTACATAAATATGCAAATTTTAAATGACCTTTAGCCTGCTTTTAATAAAACAATTTTTCAATGTTATATTTAATTTTCGATATACTGTAAAGCGCATCATATCAGCATTAGCAATATGTGCATTTATCATAGTTGAACGAAACTTAATTTGTATAACACTTACTCAATAATATACTAAATTATTCAGAAGCCGAAATCCCAAATGAAAAAACCAACTTCACAAACATTTCAAATCCCCTAATCAAACTAAATGGATAATATTTAATTATACAAGCAATGAAATCATTAAAATCCCTAGATTAAAAAAAAAATTATGTCAAAATTTCATTTGGAACTAACAATTCAATTAAAAACATTTAACCAACTCTAATCTTAATACCCAAAATAAATTTAACAAAAGTGGTATTTATAAATTAACCGGCGAATATAATCAGTATAATATGTAGTAAAGGGGAAGGGCACTTTCTAAATGCTATGCCGAGAACTTGAGTAACTTTAATAGTTTTAATACAACAGAACTAAATCTAAATTTGCTGAACACTTAAAAATCTCGGGACATCAACCCACACCTATCAACAAATGCATATAGCTTCTTCATTCATCCATACACGCTTAAAAATTAATATTGCCGAAAACTTTCATATTTATAATGCAACTCTTCACCATAACACTATTTTAAACGAGCAAACAAAATTTTAAAAGCAATCTTTAACTAACACAATCAAGAACTTCCCATAACACATCAAATTAAAAACATAAACAATTCCTATCCCAAAACCCTGCCCTCCTACCATCGTAATAATGACCTGTCCTGGCCAATGTCGAGAAGATGAACCTATATTATCTTAATCCCTTTTTAGTATATCATTTATTCCTATAAATATCATATTAAATTTTCATAAAAATAAATTTTGTCTATCTATATCAAACAAATCCTGTAAACTTAGATCAACACACTATATTCAAATTAATACAAAACATTCCCTTGTTTTATGTCAGTCACTTGTTTCATTCGAGAAAACTCTTCACAAGCTTTATGAAACCATTAATCATTTCTGTTACAATATGTTTAACATCGGGAACAACATCCTACTCCCATTATTAAAGGTGAGTCTGATAGTCTAAATGTTCTAACTTAATATTTAATTCAACCTTAAACATGCATTTGACTCTTCAATTTAAGAGTTCCTAAACTCAGCTAACCTTCACATACTTATTTTCACATTTACAGGTATTTTAATACTATACTATCCCATCGGTTAGTAAGTTCTTTTTAATATCTATTTATTGTAATTTCTCTTCACAAAACTTAATTTATCTCGTTGTTTTCTACGTTGATTTTGTCTCAGACCTGATTATGGCTTAATCTGCCTAAACATATCGTCTACCTCAAGATTAATATGACTTTTTCAACTATTTTATAAGGAGAGGAATCAAAATAATAAGATAAGGAACAATATTTTTAATACAAATACCGTAAAATATTATATTTTAATTTGTAGTTCCACATCTTTCATGGTTAATTAAATGGAACTTAAGTAGTATATTATATTCTAGGCTTTATCAAAATCATAGCATGCTATAATTTAACTTGTCAAGTATACATCTTACATAATTTCAAAAAATATAATCACATTAATCTTGACTAACTAAATTTGTTATTTATTTCTTATTATTTGGAAGTCTTTGTTAAGGATTTTTCATCTAGTCAGCGTTATATTGTCAACCTGTATATCCTTACTTAGGCCCTAATAATTTTAAACCTATATTTTCATCTTTAATAATCTTAACCATCATCTTATATGTATTTTGGTAAAGTTTTCAGCCATCCATAAAAAAATTCCTTGTCAAACTAAAATTCAATTACTTTTTAATATAGTTCAATACAAAAATTAACTATCAAGTAACAATTGTTCTCTTACCAACTTTTAAAATTGTTTAAAAATCTGATCAAATTGTAACATATTGTACCTGCATATATCTTATCAAAGACTTCTCATAAATTTAGTATGTATCTCTTGTTACAATTATTAATAACTGACTTATAACTATAATGCATTAATTTTTAACTCTCAATTTAAATATTTTTTTGCAATATATCAATTTTATTTCTCTGTTTTAATTGACTAAAGAGGTTTATACATATCAAGTTTTAATTATATGTGATATTTAAATGTATTCCTTATATTAATAGTATAATTTTAATGTTAAGTTTAAATTCTGAATATTTAATATCGTAGCAATATGTGTACAAACTAAACGGATAGTAAGACGCGTCGTTTAAAATAATCGTTACAGAATTAACGTTGAGCGTGTGCATCGCTCGCTCACTCACTCGTTATAAAGGGTATATTCCTCGATACATTTTATATCGTGATAAACTAAACTGTCTCCAAGCACGCCCAGAACAGATGCGTGACCGACCAATCCATTCACCAATATTAGACACGCATACATACCATTTGTTGGCAATAAAATGGAACTCCATGAATAAATAATACCGAGCACTGTGGAGGTTAAAATTTAGTTTATCACGATATAAAGTGTATCACGGCGTATAGTCATTATACCCTATTAACTTCATTTATAAATCTCTAACCAAGTTTAATGCCATACTTTCTTTGAATTAATAATAAACGTCTATACCATCCTTCAATGATCCTTTAAAGGAATTTTAGTCTACACAATTAATACGTGACTACGAGATTTACTACACAACCCACACATATATTATTTATAAATTAATCAAGAAAGTGGAGTTGATAAAGATAGTTTTAGAGGTTTTGGACCCGTAATGACGTTGATAGGGATGGTAATCAACTCCCCTTTTCACCCAGTCAAAAATATATAACCTTGACCCACACATCAAAATCAACTCACTCTTCAATAAGACAGTACATTTCAAAAATGTGATATCTTAAGGCGTTTGGCCATTTTCATTTGCCGTGGAATTGCAGAGCCATGGGAACAAACGGTTATTTTAATTTTTTTTATTGTTTTGCAAATATTTTTTTTTCGGAAACGCTTTGTTCATATTGATTAAGTATTAATTTTTATATACAACGTGTATCTAAAACATTGCATCAAACTTTGGCAGGCTATTCCTTGGGTGAAAATAGAATAATTCACATCAGCAACCTAGGGTCCATCTTGAATAATAAGGGTGCTACACATCCCTAAAGATAGAGCTAAAAACGACTGTTGTGTGAAATATTATAAAAACTGCTTAGGGTATTACAACGAATATTTGTATACTATTTATTGAAACCTCTATCATTAATAAACTAAATGTGCTGTTAGCGTTACGCACCACCATTATGTAAAAAAGGGGGGGTGTTGTAAGACTTTTTTCTGCAATAAAATATGTAAGAGTAAGTATTGCCAATTTTGACTTAAGATTACAAAATATGGAGTAAAAATTAACAAAAAAGGTGTCTTAGAGAAACTGTCTAGCTTTCCCCGTTTCCGAGATAATCACACAAGTTTGAGCTCAGAGACATATGTATCTAACACAGCTAGCAACACAGCTATACTGGCTCCCTACCTGGCAAGAATTAACACTTGTCTTTGAAATCACACATGCATGATTATCTCGGAAACGGGGAAAGAGAGACAGTTTCTTCAAGACACCTTTTTTTTTGTTAATTTTTACTCCATGTTTTGTAATCTTAAGTCAAAATCGGTAATACTTACTCTGACATATTTTATTGCAGAAAAAAGTGTTACAACCCCGTCTTTTTTACATAATGGGGGTGGGTAACGCTAACAGAACATTTAATTTATTAATGATAAAGGTTTCAATAAGTAGGATACAAATATTCGTTGTAATACTCTAAGCAGTTTTCACATATATTTCACACAACAGTCGTTTTTAGCTCTGTCTTTAGGGGTGTATACCGCCCTTAATATTGAAGATGGACCCTAGGTTGCTTATGTGAATTATTCTATTTTCACCCAAGGAATAGCCTGCCAAAGTTTGATGCAATGTTTTAGATACACGTTGTATACACCTCCTCTATGATTTTAACTGTGATCAAATATTGATAAAATTAACATTCTTCAATAGAAAACTGCTGAATTCACAATAAAAAAAAAAGAAAATGTAACATTTAATAAACAATGAAACATTGTCTTAAAAGGGGTGCTGAAAATATTAACATAAGAATTTCACTCGTTCTCGAGAAAACTGATATTTCCAAAAGTATGATTTTTTCCACAAGATCTGTCCGGTAGCTAGCGCCATATACGGTTTCCGTGATCCATCTTTTCTTGTTGGCGCGGAAGGATACTTTGGTCGGTTGTGAATCCATGCCACGCCTTTCACCCATCCGCCCACCATCCCAAAAAATACTTGCACTTGACAGGATCAAGGGCTTTAAGACAGTATATGGAGCAACAACAATAATGAGACTAATAATGAGGATAATAATGAGAATAAATAAACAAAAATTCATCTAGGAAAATGGCTGGAAAACGTTCTGTTAAAAAAATAATTCTAAGAATTTTGCACCCTCACATAATATATGGATTTAATAATATAAGCTAAGGCATGTAAGCAAGAATGACATTTTGACTTAAGAAAATTTTCAGGTGGGAACAATCGATTTCCCGCGGAAGAAAACGGGAAAAAAAATTTATAATTAATTTCTTGATTAAGCTTATATACTTTTTTCATATTATAATTTTGATCTAAAACTACACTAATTCCAATAAAAATTAAAAATAAAATGATGATGAAATTAAAAGGTTAAGTGAATTTGATCAGAAAGTGATTAAATTTGATAGTTTATACTAAGTTAAATCTAGTGGTATATGTCGAAAATATTTTAGAATAGGTTCAAGAAAAGGGACAAAAACTCTGATTATGTTTTAATTATAGGTCCAAGAAATAAAATTAAATTCACTAATCTTGCAAACTCTTTAAAACCCTTTTGCTGCGTTAATCGGATATATCCGATCTCAGAATTATACCCATTGACTGCGGAAATAGACTTTACCTCACGAATTGTAAACTTTATCTACCCTTGCTGCAACAGTCGGAAATAGTCACAAGAGTGTTAGAACGCTGAATTTTTCATACTAGCATGCACGTGCGCCTCTGACATCTGGTTTTTAATTTCGAGAACTGCCAGTTCAGCTGCTAAATCATAACAGTAGTACCGCTTGTTTACTTCCGCATTTAATTACTTGTAGCACACGTGCAATATTTATGTGGCGGAAAACTTTGTTGAGGGATTAATGGATTGCTATTTTATTTTTGTTCTTGACTTATTTCTTATTTTGAAATCATGCCTAAGACAAATATATGATTTTATAGACTACACTACACTGTGAAAAGTACCAATGTAGCACAAAATTGTTCAAGTTGTGTTGATGTAAAATAATTTTCAAAATTTTTCTTTTTATTACATTTGGACTATATTAGGCCAATATTAGGGCTGTCAAATCCTTATTTAGCAATTAGTTTGACACTACTGTGGGTTGAAAGTAAAATAAAGAATGATTCTGATAGCAGAATAACATTGCATTTGGGTAAAATGTAACATAAATAAAATGTGACATATACAATTTTATCGATATAAAATATATATTATTATGCGATTTATAAACAATGTGGTGCTAAATTAAATATTTAAAATGCATTACTAGTTGAAAATCATATTATTTAATCATAATCATGATCATCATGCAAATTTTCAGATTTCAAATTTTTTACCTATAATTTACATTTCTGAAGGTAAGAAGTAAAAATTAATTACGCAGCAAAAGGGTTAAAGGAAAATCTTACGTAGACCCAAGATTTTGTATAAATTTATTTTTAAATTGTAAGTATTTCAAATAAAAACTATATAAAATTTTGTTTAAGGCAATATGTTGAGTAATATATTTGATTTAATGTAAATTACAAAAACCCACCCCTAATACAACTATTAGAAATGTTTATTATTGATCAAGCATTTTTGGTATGAATACAAATTAATTCTAAACATAGATTTTAAGATTTGAATAAAAAGTTCTTAAATAATCTTATGTTGTGAATTTTAATATCTGGTTATAGAGTAAAATTTCAAGGTACTCAAATCTGAACAAATTATATTTAGCCACAGTCTTGTCCATAAGAATACTAAAAACATTTCTCAACTGAGCCGACATGCCTGGCAACCTCTTGTATTTTATTGTGGTGCATAATTTGATATTTAAAAGGCAATTTTATCATATTTTAAACTGAAAATTGGTTTTCCTACCTTAAATCTACTCACGGATAAATATTTCTCTTAATTATAATATGTGGTGTGGTTATGTTATATAATAGCGTTCATTTGTGATGTAAATTAGTTTTAAAATAAAAGTGATTAAAGTTTCCTGTATCAATCTACTTAACGGAAAATAAAGTTAATTTAGATTTAATAAATTAAGAATATTTTTTAATGAAAATTAAATACAAACGTGACATTAATAAGCGATCTTTAATAGTAACTTTTTTATATTTTTCCCGAAAAACTCCAGGAAATATTTTTTCTCTCGTATTGTCTGTTTGGGGTGAAGATATCGAATACAATTCAGTTGTGCCGAGGTGTTTCGTTCTAGCTAGTTTTTCTCACTTTGCTTCCATACAAATGCGTTTATACCTCCTCCAGATTATATTTTACTCATCCTTGACACAAGTGAGAATATTGGACGTTTTCCCAAATAAGCTAAGGCCAAATTTTTAAAATGTATTATTCAATGTGTATTATTTTACCTTCATAGAATTATTTATATATTTAACCTTACAACATTATTTTATCATTGTGTCTTACTACTCGTTTGCAATATAAGCATATGTTAAAATTACACTAACGTATTAGGGATGAGGAAGGCTGAATTTACAGAAAATATACTTGAATTTGCTTGGAGGTAGAGTGACTAAATCAATTTGTAGAACCCACCCTCAGAACACGTGGAAAGGATTTAAATCTCGATCTCTTCGCGATCAAAAGTCTAATCTATTGAAATAATGACCTCTTAGAGCCCTCAGCCACCGAAACTGGTAAGAAAAAGTTTATTAACTTCAAACCCGCGTCGGTGGATCCGTACAATTTAGATAGGAATATTTTTTCTAGTTTACATGTGATGGGAAGGCTGGAGTTCAAATCCCAGCTGGTTTTGCTGAGGGTGTATCTTATTAAAAATTTTACATCTACATCCAAAGAAATGCGTGTACTTATCTTATGAACTTTGCCTTTGCATTTCTTTAAAACATTAGAATAGTTAAATTCAGACAGAACGAGTAGTAAGGTGTGGTGAAGAAAATAATTACAATAAAACTTAGGCTGAGACTTAGCTTAACGAGTCTCTAATTTTATTTGAAAATATTTTATTAGTAATAGGATAAACAGAAATTATAAAGCATTATAAAAGTTCCACAGTGAACCAGACTCGGGTATAATAAACATTGAACTAGATTCTGACCAAGAAGCCATAACATTATTATAAAAATAAACTAGTGAACATGCATACTATTTCCTGTGGCAGCCCCGATGGTCAAATCTCGAATCGAGTAGCTTGTGATCGTCGGTCAGAAATAATCGACAGAACTACTGGACACGTCAGAATAGAAATGACAATTCAAAGAGAAAAGAAGATATTTCACATTTAAATCGTGCTTTAAGAGTAGCGAAAGCTCCTAGCTATAGGTGAGTCAATTCTCAAACAAAACGTTTACGTAATTCAGAGGGACATGATAAAGTTTGAGACAGACATTCTTCATTTGGTGGTGGTTAAAAATATAAAATATAAGAGCTAATGCCACATCACTTTTATAACGTATGAGATTGGTAGCCCAGACAGAAACGTAACTAGGGTGAGGATGCAGGAGCATTTGCCCTGGGCGCCAAATTTACTATTCATTAAAAAAAATGATATTTTGATTTTGTTGAATAAAATATGATACTTTAATACAAGTTTGTATAAATCTAGTGTTTTAAACACAAACACTTGTGTGAAAGTATTTATCTTTCTCAATAGTAATTAGAATTGATTTTTTAATATAAATTTTGCTTTAGATTGGTCAATCCAATTTGAACACAAGAGTGGAGTTGTTTCTCTACATTTGTAACCGGTTGGAATGCTTGGGCTTAGAACAAAATAGTCTTAAAATTGTTTAAAAAACTGTTTAACACATGTATAGAATAATAATTGTAACTATCAATTTATAATACATTAGAGGCATAGTTTAGTACAGAGCTGCCTTAAGATTGGTCACAATTCAAATAAAGCCTTTAATTATTTACGCAGGTTTCTCATAATTTGGTTTACTGATATATACGTACTAGAAGAATTCCAACCATTAAGTTACTTTGTAATTACTCAAATTAACAAATACCCTTTGTTTAGGCTACTGTGAAAGGCAGCGATCTTTCCCTTAATGAGTTAACAATGGTGAAGGTAATAATACAGGGACATATTATAATCAGTCTTAATGAGTTAACAATGGTGAAGGTAATAATACAGGGACATATTATAATCAGTCTTAATAACTTATTTCAGAGTAAATGTGTTTAAAGTGCATACTCCTAATGGTAACATTCCTACCTTGACATATTACATTGTTACCCTAACAAATAACCTACAGTACTTCCTAGTGAAACAAGATTGGAACATTTCAGTGTAAATAAAGGATACAGCATTGTTATGAAACTGCCATGCTTCTAAAATTCCTAGAGCAATTATTTTAAAATATTGTTTTTAGTAATAATATGATTATATTTAAATATTAAGAAATTTGATAAACTTTTAAAATTGGTTTTAATACAGTTACATAATTAAATATATATATATCGCTTTACTTTACTCTTATATAATGTTACTATTTAAGTAGATGTTAATTTAAGTTTTACCTTATTCTAAATAATTTAAAAGGTAATTTTAATATATTGTATTATTAATTTCATGTAGCTAAATAAACATTCAATAACAAAAATGAGCAATATAAATAATAAATCATATATAGAAGAGGATAATATTATTAACAAAATAAATGTGAGTTTATCAATCTAATATAATTTAGTTTTAAATTCGTATTTTAAGGATGATTTCATAAAAATACATATGATTGCTTTTTTTTTTGTATATCTTATTCACCATCAATTTATTTTATTTTTATTTTTAAATGTTTAGTGAACAAAAGTATATGTTTAAAACCAACGTATGGTTGTGAAATACAATACATGTCAATCAATATTAATGTAATCAAATTAAATATTTCTTGAAAAATAAGTTATATGAAAATAGACGTGTGTTCTAAATAAAGTTAACTAGCCTCTAGATTAATAAATTTAATATAGTAAGATAATATAACTATACCTAGTTAATTAAAAAATTTAAAGTCAAAATAATTGGTATAAAATCAAAATATACATTTAAATTAATGATATATTTATTATTTAAATTAATCTTTAATAGAACAATAATAACAGCTCAAAAAACATAAAACATTATTATATAAAAATAGGCATTTTCTAGTATTTAAAAAAAAATAATAGTGAGTTATGTGTTAATGAATTTGTCACATACCAAGCGGACTAAAACCCTTTTTTTTTAATAGTAAGCTTGCAGTCTTGGAAGCACATGCAAAAGCTTTGGTCTCGCCCTATCGGTTTACTGGTGACAGGTTCGAATCCCATCTACACAAATACAGTTATACTTCTACTTTTGTTTACTTCTCTAAACTCTAAACATTGGTGAGAATATCATCTGATAGCCAAGAAGAGTAATTAAACTCTGACCTCTGAATAAAGTATTGATCTTTGTATGATGACATATTTGATCTTAGAAAGCTAACACCAATAAAACCTACGTCAGTAGACAGTTGGATGAAATGTCTATTAAAATTGTTTATCCTGGTTTGGCATTGAAGGTAAGTGTGAGACAAGAATCTTAGAAGGGTGTGTTGCGGGTAGTTTTAACTCACATAATTTTTTCATTCTACCTACCATCAAAAACATGTACACTTTCTAAAAACTCTGCTTTCCTCACCCGTATCCCATAAGCACATTTAAAATTATTACAGTCCAGACGGGTAGTAATAAAAAAGAAATGAGAAAAATAAACTTACAAGCAAAGTTAACCTAAGACAGCTGATTTAATGACGATCCTTTGAAATTAAAAATTCCTTTAGTGGAGTATCTTTATATTACCATAAGGCATATACCAAATTATTTTATATTAAGTCTCATCTGTAAATGAGCCCAGGCATATTCAAATTCAATTTCTGTGATTATGGGGATAAGTCATAAATTAAAATAGTATAAAACAAGAGGTTACTCTTGTGTAGGTACCCACAGTCAAATTTAGAACCAAATATCTCGTAGGTTTCAGTTAAAAATAATTTACCGAACTACTGGGCACGTCGGAGTAAGAATAACAATCCAAAGATAATCTATAAAGATATTTCACTTCAGGAATTAATATTGTTAATAGCAACAACTTTTTGTTATGTCTAAATCTTTGAATAAAAAATTAACCTTTCTTAATATATAAATGTAATTTAAAAGTAAATGTTTATGAATTGAGACAATAAATATCCTAAAGAAGATCAATATTATAAAAACCAATATCCTACAGAAGAATAAAAACTCCTTTTACCCTGAAATAAAGCAATATTTCGTTTATCTATTACATTATTTAGGGGAAAAATATTAATAAATCCGCCCAGAGCTTTAACAACGACATCACCATTCCTTGAAAAACAGACGAGTCGAGCCCGATGCCGTTCTACGAATGTCTCACGTGAAGGTAGTTAAGATTATAACATTAAAATAAACGTTAAAATGCCATTTTAGAATATGGTTTGGGATAGAGCTGAAAGCTCTTATCATTCACAACTAATTGGCCCGATGAAACTTATTTAGCTTAATGACAGTACGAACGTATGCGTGCGGTAGAAATTGCGCAATGATCCTGACAGACAAAGCAACCTTTCATGCTATTAATATAGGCCAAACAGGCATCAACTGGTGGGTAGGTTACGCCAGATGCCTTTTACAATAGATTAAAATATTCCATTGGAATAAGTATAAGGATTATGAATGATTATTAAAATAGTATTGCCAAATATTTAGAGTGTCAACTAATATAATCTGTTCGGGGTAACTTGACTTTATTATGAATGTTGTAAACTGCCATTTAAAACCCGTTTGGAATTCATTGAAAAAAGTTGTTGTCGATTTGGTAATTTAAATTAGCTTAAACCTTTTTTAAAATAAGTAATAAAACTAGTGGAATGTGGCTAGGTTAAGTATGATTTTACCTTCAATAACTCTACTAACCACAGAGAAAATAAATAAATGAAAAAATATGTGATTATTGAAATGAAATGGTGCTTTTAATATTGAATGCCCCGCAACCATGTACTGTGCATCTAGCATGGTTTGATGGTAACAAGAAGTTTGAGTCTTGAATCTTAGTTAATTGTTTTAAGGCTGGTTTTCCTTACATGGTTTACCAATATCCCTCCATGCAAATATGGGTACATTGCATTTAAATACTACCTTACCAATCTTACCCTATTAGTTTAATTAAAATTAGTATATCACTTAAGAGTAGTAACAAATTTTCTTGAAAGTATAAAGGGATTAGTTTTGTAAAGCTTTGCTAATTTGTCAACCCTGGAAAGAACATCTTTACCAGAAGGACAAATAGCGTGGATAACTTTTAGTGACTTTCCAACTTTCAGAAAGGGGCAAATTTACCATGAACCGATTATACGATCCATTGTATATATTATTGAACGACAATTCATTTCCGAAAGTAGCTTATCATTGAGAAACCAATTCCAAAAAACGTTCTATCACGATATTACAACAGTAGATATTAGATTGCACATTCTACTCTGTGTGTCAACTTGGTGCTGTCAGGATTGAAGAGGAGGTCACAAAAACTGAAAGGTAAATTACAAAAGTTTTATTATATTAACTAAACTTTCACCAACAAAATATATAGTTTAAATAACCTGAGATAAGTTCCTTTAAATCTTCTAATGATCTATTCCCCTAGAATCATATTGAATATTTATGTTTCGAGGAATCGAGGTAAGCTTTGACTAGAGACACTGAATTTAAAAAAATATATATAAATCTGATTTTTTTTAGAACAATGCAACATATTGATGGACAAACTTTACAAAAAGACAATTAACTTATCACATTTTATTATAACAAAAAAAGAGCAGAATAATGTTATTCTGAACGGAGTATACCAAATGTTAGTATTTTATATGACAAAAAGAAATGATAAAATAGTTTCACCCAAAGACTTTACTGAGCTAGTTAACATATATACAAATTCTTAATTCCATATGACATTGTATTTTGAAATTAATTTTCAAACTTGCTTTCAGAATATTGTAAAATTGTGTAATAGATTGTGTATGAAATAAAAAATTATCTTACACAAATTAACGTTTACCTAAAATAATTTCTCTTATATGTATTGCCGTATACAAAATAATATTAAGCTTACACAGTAATTTCATGTTCAAATTTTTAATGAGATTTTATCTATCTCATAGACGGGTGTAGTTATTTATTTTTTGGTTTATTTATCTTAGTGTTGTGTGTATATGTTGGGGATATAGTCATTTAATGTCTAAATATACTTATAGTCGAACTTGGTTATAACTGCCTCGGCTTTTCAGTCAACTTGGCGTAGCTTCATTTTTTCAGCAGTCCGGTCAAAATGTTATCTATTAACGTTTAAAAACCTTTGCTTTAGCCTCACTACTATTTAGTTGTAACGTCAAGAACTTCCAAGATACTTTACTTTAAATTACATTTAAATTTACTGTACATATGTGGAATTTTAAATTTATTATTAAATTTGAATGCAATTTGTTCATGGGAAGGACAATAAAGTATTGTAAACAACGCTTGTTACGATAAGATGAAGCTGTACAACTGTAGAGCCTCCCCTTTTTGTTTATTGTTTTGATCTCGCTTTTTAAAACCAAACCAGTCTGCTTAGGCTTATTAACTTCTCGCACTAAACATCACTTCTGTCTTCATTGTTGTTTGGAACATTCCAGTTTGTACACGTACTAAGTCTCGTCTCTGTTTTGGCGTATTTTCTAAGTTTAGCGTTAGGGTTCGGCCAGACTGACAAGCGAGCGAGCGAGCGAGCGCGTAAGCGACTAGGTGGCCACACTGGCGAACGCGCGAGCGAGCGCGTGATTAGCTGATACCTATCGTTATTTGTTGACGAAGAGGCTCCGAATTTTGGCTGAGTGAGTTGAGAGTGGTTTTAACAAGTGATTTATTGTTGTGGTTTTCTCCTCCTCTCTCCACGCTAATGATGATTCTTATTTGTAAAGGCCTACTTTGATAATA
>CABFWO010005825.1:0-42028 GCA_902155825.1 Timema genevievae | reverse complement strand
ACTTCTTTTCTACTCCTACACTTAATCCTGATTTATATTGTGTAGTTTGTTTTTTTCTTTATCTCTACCTCTATTGACTAACAACCACAATATGTTCATCGTTTTTATTGTCATATTCCCTGTGTCAATCGACAACCTGAATTTATTGATAAAATCTACATTAACGCGAGCGAAGCCGCGGGCAAAAGCTAGTTGTATATAAAGAAATAATGAAAATTGCACGTTGGTGCTGATAAAGCCTGATGTTGAAACTTGATAAGCTTTGGATTAAAAGTACAAATAAATAGTTTTAAAATTCCCAAAGCGTAGTTAATCATAATTATCTCTTCATACGAAGGCGGTACATATAGTTGTCATTTTTATTATCATCACTCCGTCTTACTACCTGTTCAGCTTACACTCATATGTAAAAATAAAGTCAATGTATTAGGGATAAGGAAGATTACATCTAGAGGAAGTAGACCCACATTTGCGTGGAAGGAAAGTAGAGATCAATTTAGGAAAATCCACCTTCCGTATTCCAACGCCGATCTCCCCGTCATCAGCAATCCAGTCTATTGAGGGAGTAACTCCAACGAAATGGGATTCATTTATTTAAGTTTAGATAATAGTCCCTTCCCTTGTGTTATAAAGTTTAAGTAACTAATGGTCGACACGGCAAAGTGGCACTAAATCGTAATTAAAACATTGCGCCTATTTATTTGCAGGTTAAATGATAAATGCCCCTGAATGTATGCTACGTTGTAAAGCTGTAAACAGATCACCCTTAATCCACGCAACCTGCAAATCATGTAGCCAATTCAAATAGTTCCAGCAAGTCCACGTGTGTCCATTCAATGCTACGTAATGAACCGACAAATAGCCATTCACACACACAAAACCAGGCTCGGTAATCTAATAGATAGAGGTCAACAAGGATGGTACACTCGTTGTATTGAATTTATTCCACAGGTTTCACTACACTCTCCCCCTCAGTCACCAATTAAAATTTTATGTGGGATATTTTTAGTCGGGACACATAGCCGGCTTCGGTTACACGGCTAAAAATATATATTCTTCATTTTCATGTTACCCAATATTCAATAGAAAAAGAGGTAGAAAAAAGTGTGGTTTTGTACCACGATAAAAATAGGTCCAATATGGTTTTCAGATTTTAAATACATTATGTAAAACACAATCAACTTTCCTTTAAATTATTGGCACTATTGAACGTGGTATTATAATATAATATCAAGGGTAAATTTTTTTATATGTATCTAAATATATATTATTATTATTATTATTTATAATTTAAATTTGAGTTTAAATTTCTTCTATTATAATGCTGGCCAACAGTCACAAGACCTATAACAGGCCCAGTACTGAGAATTACACAAATACCTTACAAAAAACATAGCTACATAATAAAATAAACAATCATAGTTAAGTGATGATACATTTAAATAAATATTTACTAAAAGATAAGGCTAATAATAATAATATTAATTACATTACTATAGAGAAATAGTGAAAACCAATCATCATTGATATCAATAAAAACAAAAAAATAAAAACAATAAGCAGAATAATGAAGAGTCTCTTTTATAAGAAATATATATATATATTAATAATTACATGTTGTAGTCAACACAAGGTGTTTTCCTGTAGCTAAAAATAATTGCATTACTTTAAGAATATAATTATACTGTGAATGTAAAACTAAAGTGTATATTTCGTGTTCTGTATCAAATAAATGAATGTAAATTTGATAAGCCTCATTCAAATATAATCTAATATGTGTAAAAACTCTGGTTTCCCGTAGACCCCTCCGTATTCCTTAAGTGATCCACCTTTTCGCTAATCCTTACAAGTTTGGAGATAGTTATTTCGGATGGACGAGGTTCTATTTGACTTATATTTCACCGCATCTTACTTCCAGTCCAGGCTAAACGCGTTTAAATCTCACTGATGGAATCTAATGAGTGAGATATCATTTTGGAGGAGGTGTACCTTTATTTGCGTGGAGGGAAAGTAGAAAAACACCATTATCACACCCAGTTGGGATTAGAAACTCGGCTTACCTCGTCAACGGTAGACCAGATTAGATGAGCTTGACATTTAGTACGCTTGCCCACAATTTAGGTAATATAACCATAATACAATAAAATCTTATCAATGTAAAATGCAAAAATAAATAACTTTTAAAATGTCCTTACTGACGTGTCCTTACTGTGTCAAAACTATTGTAGACTATTGGCAAGAAATCCCTTTTTTATAAAATACAAACATATCTTATTCCGGTAAACATTAATAACATTAGTATTATTTCATAGATATATGTAGATCACATGTCTCTATGAACCGACACATAACCATTCACAAACAGAAAACCAGGCTCACGCATGTACACTGTTTTAGTAACTTTAATAACTGTCAAACAGTACATTGTTATCTAAATACGAGAGTATCTAAAATCTGGAAAAACAGCATTTAATGGAAATACATGAGCATTCACCTGACTAGAGGATGTTGAACCTCAACTTGAGGGAAGGACTTGAGTGCACACAGTGACTGATTGAACCCTGACCTTTCTATTTATACAGTCAACCCAGGTGGCATCAATATTGAGACCCGCATAGGTGAACAAGCAGACTAAACATTAGGATAAATTAATCCGTTTTATCAATCAAAGGAACGTTAGGTTAGAAATTTTAGCTCAAGTGTTGTGGGGGAAGTTATCACTGTCGCTGACACAAATGCAGGTACATTTTCTCTCCAAATCTACCTTAATCATCATTTATTCATTAGTAAGATTATATGTGTACATCCCGGACGGGTTAAATAACGAACTAAGAAAAGTGCAATGTGCAATTACTAAACACTTTTTAGACCTCTTTTATTTGTGTGGTGATTAAAAAAAATCCACAAAAATGTTTACAATATGAACAACGGTAGGTCAGTTTACATATTAAAATAATTAATATGTTATTATTTAAACGGAAATAATGAAAATTCAATGCGACAACATTTTTTGATATTGTTACCTTTTAATTAAACACTATAAAAAGTAAAAGATACATTTTAAAGAAAAAATTGTAGACTATTGTTTTGTGAGAAAAGGCTTTGTCTCTAACAATAAATATTGATTTTTAAAAACTTACAACAACATTTATTAAGAAATATTGTATTAAACCGATGTGCGTTGTTGGTATTTTTAGCACTGCGTCTTACCACCCATTCGGGCTATAAATTTGTGTACTAATTATTACGCTAATGGGGTAAGTATGAGGAGGGTATAAAGAAGTGTACTCGTAATTGCGTAAAGCGAAAGTGGGAAAGCATTAAGGAAAACCACCTTCAGTACACTTGACCAGGATCAAAACAGGAACTCCCCGTCATTGGCAGTCTAGTCTATTGCTAGAGTAGCGCCTTAGACCATGCGGTCACAGAAGCGGGTAGACCTGTTCTTTTTAATCCTTCACACATTAAGATCACAATAAGCTACTATAAATTAAGTGTTAAAATGAATCTCATCTGCTGAAACACAGCGGTGGGAACATTTGCTTTAGAAACTAATTGTAACCCTAACCAAAACTAATAAAAAACTATCAATAGACACAGACTAAAACATCCCGGCCGAGCATAGTTTGCGTTCCAAGGTCGGTGTCTCCCCGTCGTATTCAATCCACTTGTCTTGGGAAATAGGCTGACCTCCAAATATAGACCCTATACACCTCGTTTATTTACAAACGAGAGAAGTGTGGCACTAGATGGCTAAACAGGATGTACTCGCGGGGTTCTTTGCGCAGAAATTGGGACGAGTAATCAAGTTATATAAGAAAAACTCATAATATAACTATGTTAATATTTTCATGTGGAATATAGAAATTAATAAATGGAAACTATCATACACATAAGCCGTAAACATAGTATGTACTTACAACTGAGAATATTATGATGGTTAATGTTGTATCTAACCGTAGAGCCTAAAGGGGTAGTAAGACACGGTGATAAAAAAAATCGCATTTTTTTACTATCCACAGCTTCGATATGATTTTAATGAATCCACTTCTTACTATCCAGCCAGGATATCAACATAGACCAAATAAATGGAAAGATACACTCGCACAAACTTTATTTTATTGTGTGTTATAGCTTAGGAGAAATTTTTCAAAAATAGGTTTTAGTAAAACACCTTAAATATGTTTTACTCATAAAATAAGTTTTCTTGTAAATATTTTAAACTAAATTGTTAAGCTACATTTAAGAAAATCCAAAATTTCAAAAATTAATTATTTTTAAAGTAGCTGCCCTTAAACTAATTGCTAAACCAAATTGTTAAAATATATTTAAGAAAATCCAAAATTTCAAAAATATATTATTTGTAAAAATAAAAAGTATTCTTATTTATTGTGAAAAACTATCTACAGATTTCCACTAAGAATTCAATCTTCAAGGTCAATTTCCAAAAAAATCTAATTTTCTATAATTTTATGCAAGTAAACCACCCTTAAATTAATTTATTTTAGATAAATAAAATTACATTATTAGTGATATGTAAAATAATTTCCCGATACCAATTTTGAAAAAAAAATCGCTAAAGCTATTTTTTTTAATATTCAAACTAAACAAAAATTAACAGTCGTTTGTAAACTACTTATAACCGAATATCCCCCTTAAAAGCAAGTATACCGCTTTATTTGTCATGCTCATGTCGACACTCCTCAGTAATATATTTTACACAAAATCGGTAGAGCCATTTTAAAAATATTTGGAATTCATAAAAATTACTTAACAGTAAACTACCCTTAATTGGAGGGATATGGTAAAAATAAAATAGTTTTGTGGCATAGACCGATTATATCAATATATCAAATTTGAACGTAATCCATGCATTTAACTGTTTTGTATCCGTGTCCAGGGATAGATAGACAGAGTTGTTAAATCCAATTTTTTGTGTTAGTGTTCAAATTAAACGTAAAAGTTTGTCGTAATCTAGAAATTGATTTT
The DNA here is from genome assembly GCA_902155825.1 of Timema genevievae. Taxonomy (NCBI): domain Eukaryota; kingdom Metazoa; phylum Arthropoda; class Insecta; order Phasmatodea; family Timematidae; genus Timema; species Timema genevievae. The sequence continues at coordinate 37,039 of CABFWO010005825.1, read as the reverse complement.
TTCACGATCACAATACTTTCTCTTGATATGAGAACGTAAAAAGAGAAAAGTAGAATTTAAGATGAAATGTACTAGCATTTAAGTGGAGGGAGCGTAAAATACTGTTTATAACCTGTGTACATTTGAGCGGAATTCCAGCCCCAACCACCGCATGGAGGGGAAACTTGACAAGATGAAAGATAAGCCATTATCCCCTCTACCCCCAGTATAACACCTTATCTAAGTCGTTATCTGAGGAAACAAGGTTAGATTCCCAACATAGCTGAAAACATTATCATTGGTCAGATTGAAGATTTCCTTGTTACAATAGGAATTTAGTCTGGCTCAGAATTAAGTTAGTTTGTATGTATGGCGTTGAAAAAATCAGTTACCTTTGAAAGTGTACAGAAGGTTAATTATTATCTTTGATAAAGAGTCTAATTTTGGAATTTCTCAGTGATACTTCTAAAGATCAAGGTCGATCATTAAAACAAATCATTTAAAAATGAACTCGTTTAGTTTTATTTAAACTATACACTTAAAACGACTTATAATAAATATTTTAACAAATGGATCAGGTTTGAAAGGGTGACTAAGAGGAAATGCAAAAAGAACTTGCATATACAAGATGATGAAAACAGTTTAAATAGAAAGATTATCACAAGTGCATCAGCTTGGATTCGATCTTTAACCCTCATTAAAGTGAGCTTAGTAAAGTAAGCCATTATAATACGTTATTAAAACGTTCGTTTGCTGAAATAAGGGGAAAGGGTTGGTTTGACTGTTTCGTATACGAGGACATTTCTACCTAAACTGTCCCATCTCATGCACTCAAATATTTGTGAAGTATTACTAACCAAATATTCTTCTCGTTTGTTCCATCTCTTGCAGTGAACAAGAAAGAAAGAAAGAATAGCTCAGGACCTTGAAACGATCGCCTCTGCCGGGTACTAGGGTAGGTCCACGTCACTGTGTCATCTTCAACCAGTCTTCCCCTTCTTTAATCAAGTCCACGTCTAACCTAACCTAACCTAACCTAACCTAACCTAACCTAACCTAACCTAACCTAACCTAGTTAATTAGTTAGTTAAATTGAAAGTTGGGTTATGGAGGTTGTTCCCACTTCAAAAAGGGTGGAAACGACGCTAGCGATTCAAAATCGTAAGAGATCATATCTGTTCAGTGCAAGAGATGGGACAGATTCAGGTAGAGATTTATTTGTGCATGGAATGGGAGTACACGAGATGGGAGGTCACTGGTTCGACTTACACATTATTGAACTAAAAAGTTAATTCTAGTTTATTTTTTTATAAACATTACGAATATTATAAACAATAACTCTTCCTTCACGCCAATGCGGGTACATTTCCTCCAAAATTCCACTATCGCAAATAAAATATGCGTAAATCCCGCACGGATACTAAAACGCGCTGGATGATGGGGGACTGTTAATAAATAATGTGTGTTGCAAGATTTTAAAATCCGTCTGAAACTAATGTCAATCAAATAAATGTGACCAGTATTTAAAAGATTGGGTAGTATTTAGTCGGTGGTGACAAATACTTCAAGAACGAGATGTTCGACAAGTTGATGAAAGGCACGAGCTTGTGGCCTACTCATCATCTTACATCAGCTGTCATCACACGCTCCTCCACAAGTTCGCCCAACAAGTACCGTTCCGATAGGCCCCGAAACCACAGAAAGGTAAGTTTGAAACGTGATACAGGAGTGTGTGACAGTCTACTCCCACGGGAGAGGAGGAATGCCTAGCAATTGTCTGTCCCCAAGTTTCCAAAGTGCGACGAACCACGAAACCTGCAACCAAAACGTCTCTCTGAGACTAGAGAGAGAGAGAAGAATGTATTGTGCTTGTCACACACGCTCTCTCAAAGAATTGCCTATAAAGCTCCCGCTAATTAAATTTACATCTTGACTAGTTGTGTGTGGTTATTTCTCCATTTACTCTCGTCAAAGAAAACGCACACCCGTGATTCGTGAACTTTAATCACAAAGTAGCGGCTGATGTTGACGTAAATGGGGCCCGATGTGGTTTCGTGTATTAAAATGAGTTTTATTTAGTAAGCTATACGAAAAGAAACAAATACTATATCACTTATAAAATAACGCATTTAAAATGAAGGGGACGTATACATGCAAATAAGATAGTAAAAATTAATGGTACCGAACTTAACAGGGACTTTCTCGCTCTATTGTTTAAAAATGGAGATATTTACTCAAAACTCGTAGTATATGTGAAACTAAATAATATACACTAGCAAACCCAAGTATAAATTGCACTATATTTATGTAAAACATATTTGAGTCCTGGTTTAAAATTTTATAATTTTATTTTTAAAGAATTAATGTCCTCATTTGTATGTTTGAACCGAGAAAAAATATCAATAATGGGTCCACAAGGGTCAACACTTCGTATTAAAATTTCGACTTCTGGTTAAAATTTTCGACATTTTTTTAGGTGTTGCACATCTTCATGTCATCGCATTGTTATTAAATTCCTCATTTATAAAGTTTGACTAATAAAAAATGTAAGTATTGACTATTCAGTCTAAAATGGAGATAGATCATTGTTGTACAAACAACTTTTTGAGAGACTTATATTTAATTATTCTATGGCATTAGAGAATTATTGCGTTAAAACTTTAGTAGTATTGATTTTCAACTAAAACTCACAAAATTGTGTTATATTTGCCAATATTTCAGAAATTGTTGGTTTTATAAAAATATATATTTCATATAAAGTTTTTTGTTTTTAATACCAAAATTTTGCATTGGTAAGTTATTTAGTATTTCAGATAGTTGCGGAAATACGAAAATTTCAGCTTCTGTAAAGTAGCCTAAAAGTCATTTTCATGGGAAAATTTAAATAGCCAGTTTATTTATAATCTTAATCAACGCCTGGATACGAATTTTAGACAAAATCGTTAGAGCAGATTTTGAGAAAATCAATTTTTTTCTCTTTTAGCACTTTATTAAACAACTCTTAATTTTAAGTTTAAACAAACACACAGACAGACGGCATTGCAATACCACTTTTTAGGGTTCGGGGCGTCATGAGACGTCGACATCCATCAACATTTCAGGTTAGATTTTTTTTACGGTTGCAATACTTTACCTTTTGTGATCAAAAAGTTTTAAAAATATAAATATTTGTGTATAGCTTGAAAGTTATTGGTTTTTTAAAAATATGCTTCGAATAAAACATTTGTATTATAAATAGATCTACATATTTGTAATGATAAGTAATTTCATATCTCCAATACTTTCGGAGATATGATAAAAAATGATCATTTACGCATCAGACTGACTAAAGTCATTTTGCCGAAATATTGAGAGTAGCCATTTTGTTTGGAATATTTATAAATGTTTAGAAATGAAATTTAATCAAAAACGTTAGAACCGATTTTGAGAAAATATACTGTTTCTCTGTTTACCTTTCACTAAACTACCCTTAATTTTAGCGTTGGATATCCAATTCCAAAAACACCTCGGGGCAATCCAATGAGAACCCTAAATACTAAGTTTTAGCCCGATCGGTAGAATATTTTATGATTTAGTTGGAGGTACAAACAGTTAGGCACTACTGTGAGGTACAGACAGACTGAAATTAAAAAAAAAACCTTTTCAGATTCATCAAAATCTCGAGTTCGATTTTTTTTACTATCACAATACTTTCTCTACCTGTAAGATAGCGAGAAAGTAGAAATGACCATTTTAACACTTAGCCACTATCACAAAATTCGATACAACAAACACGAAACAAAAATATCCTTCAGAAATGTAATCTAATGTATAAAAAAATGTTTGGTCTGTTTGTCTGAATACTTGACCTTACAGTTCTGGACCAATTGGGTCAAACTAAATATAGTTTTAAGGTTTATTGAAAGAATGTTTTCCCACTGAAGTTATCCTGAAATATGTTTTATGGTATTGATGTACTGACGGCATATTTTATAAGGAAACAAAATACAATTGAAATGACACTTTCTCATCGTTTTTCATATAGCCAACTTAGAGTGTGCACAATAAATAATTTCTGTTTAAGTTCTTGAACCTCCCTCCTACCCATAAAAACTGTATTCGGAAATTGTTTCTGGTTAGTAACCAAACAACATGAATAATTATTTAAGTACGAGTAGTGAGGCACGGGGAATATGTACATTGATTGAAACAATGATGGCCAACTAGTCTATATTTAGTTAGGTTTAGGAAACACCAAGGATTCCATTTTGGCACCGCTGTTGGACATATTATTAGATATTACTGAGAAATGTTTTAGTTAAATCTAAACTTTGGCCTTAATAATAGCGTGTACTTTCAAGCTCATACTAGAATACTGAAGTTTGGCAGCACCGCGCGCAAGAAGGCCTGCCAACTAACAGCGGCGTTTGTTTATTAGTAGTGTCTGACCAAACATTCGGCTTCGGCCACCTTCGGCCATAAATTGCAACTTCGGCAAAATAATCAGCTTCAACCAAAATTATACCAAAGGTTTCTCTGAAGCCGAAGGTTAATTTAACTTATCTCACCTAATGTACGCGCGTGGGTGCGGCGCGGGAGCGGTCACGTGACAGCTGACAAGTCACTGCATGTTGGATCTAGGCGCCCGGTCGTTAGAGTAGTCAGTAGTCAGTAGTCAGTAGTCAGTAGTGGCGACACATGGTCCGTGTTTACTATAGTCTAGTGCTGCTATCAGATTCCCCTCAAACCATGGCTAATTTTATTAATTATTATATAAATAAAAGATACCTGACTAATTTTTTGGACAGGACTGGATGGCAATAAAAAATAACCAAGCAATTTTTCAAAGCCAAATATTAAGAGGAAGAAGTGATTTATATTTTTGTTATACTTTTATTTTGTCTCTATATTATTTTGTATCACAATTTCGGAAATGTATTCTACTTTATTTTATCAACTATAAAAAATGTGACCTGTTATTTAAATAAATAAGATCTTAGATTTAAAATACAACAGAAATTGCACCAAACTTAAAAATAGGGATTTTTCACAATATTTGTGATTTCTTCGGCTTCGGCCGAAGGTGAAAGAGAAAACGAGGTTTGGCTTCGGCTTCGGCCAAAAAATGACCTTCGGTCGGACACTATTTATTAGTCCATTTTGTCTTGCTGTGCATAGCTGTATTTATTTCTAACGTCATTAATTATCTGCTTTATTTGATAGGTTTGTGTGTAATGAATTAATAAACTACTATTTATGTTATACAGTACTATACAATACATTGTTATGGTATAAAAATTAATGTTGTGTATGACAGATAAACAAAATGCTAGGAAAATGTTCTTCTTTGCTCTAATAATAATTACAGTTCCAATAATTATTCAGGGTACTGTAAATAATGTAGTGTGGTGAAGAGTTTGAACCAATGTGGATGAAAATATCCAGAAGTAATTTATATATAGTCACATAGCCCACGTCGGTGATTTCATGCGTCACTAGTACTAGACTGGGGAGATCGGAGTTTGAATCTCGGTTGTATGAATTGAGAATATTCTTAACAAATAGTTCCCCACTCTCCCTCCACATAAATATGGGTCCTAATTATTCTAAGATTCTAGGTTCCTCATTCCTATCCCAGCAGCGTAATTTATGTATTTGTATGACCCGAGCAGGTACTCGAACGTGGTACCCGTCATCAGAACCTGTGGGGAGCATAAAACATTGACAAGGATGTGAGATTTGAAGAACAGTTGTGTTCAAAAACACTCTGGCTGTGGCGCAGGAACTAGAGGGAGTACGGGGGTGAATTTTACCCCNCTATGTTAACATAATAAAAAATATTTGGAGCATACACTGAAGAGATTTTGAAAACTCTGATAGTGATACCAGCTACATCAGCTACTGGAGAAAGAAGTTTTTCAATGCTTGGATGCATAAAAAAACTATCTTCGCTCCACGATGAGGCAATGTAGACTAGATTCCCTGAGAGGCTCAACAAAATTGAAATTGCAAAACTGGTTAGTGGTTTTATAGCTAGTAACAAATATAGGGCAAAGGTGTATGGAAATCTACTTAAATTTTCAGTGTTTCATAATTTTTAGTTGAGCTGCATCAGATAACATTTTTCTTGATGTGTTATGTGTGTATTAATTCTAATGTTTGGATTAACTAAAATAAATGAGAAAAGTGCACAGTGGGACCATTAAACACAGATAGCCATCGTTATACTTGATATCACTTTACGCATTTTCGCTGTAACACGATTCAAAGAAATACAAAAATAGTGCATGGTCAGCTGGAATTTCGCAGTCATCCTGTGCGGTGGTGGTGTGACCTTGTGTACACTCATTCCAGTGAAAGCATTGATCTTTACGGTACAGTTTGGTGTTAGGGGGGTGGTAATGACAACATTGGATTTGCATGGGCAGAAGTTAAACCATCGTGTATGAAAGGAGTTTGGAAAAATGTTTGGCCTGACGTTTCTGATTCTCGTGATTTTTATCCTGACCACGAGCTTTCCAATTTAAGACATGACATCGTTGACATAGCAAGATGTTGAATTTGAGGACATAGATCATACAAATGTGGATCAATTGTTCCAATCCCACTCAAAAGAACTCAACAATGAAGATATTCTAGAAATGGAGAATGGCATAAAGAATGAAGAGGAGTAGCCTATGTTGTTGAGCCTATCAAACAACTTTCAACAAAACAATTTGTTATTAGAATCATTGAAGAGAATGACCCTAACATGGATAGAAGCACCAAAGTTGCCAGAGAGATCCAGAGTTCTTTGGCTTGCTACAAATAACTCTATAGAGAGAGGGAAAATGCTGCCCGTCAGTTGAGTCTTATCATTTCATCAAAGAAATTGAAAATCATCATTCTAAAGACCCAGGGCCTTCACAACATCAAAAGCTTACCATCCCAGGGCCTTCAAGAGATCAAGAGTTTACCATCCAAGGGCCTTCAAAAATGCAAGAACCTACCATTCCAGGGCCTTCAAGAGAGCAAGAGCTTACCGTACCAGGACCTTCAAGAGATCAAGAGCCTACCATCAAGAGCAAGATAGTGATAATCCAGATTTTCCAAATCCAGTTTTTTTATCATGCGATTGAAGATTAACAGTAAGTGTACCTGTTTCATTGTATTAAGTAGATACATTGATTAAAAATTGTGTTTGTTTATAAATTTCAGGGGAGTGAAGATTGACAATAGGTGTAGGCTAACTAATGCATTGTTCTAGTTATATAAATTTAAAAAAATTGCATTCATTTACCAGTTTTAGATTTTTATTTCCTTTGAAGTAATCCATATATCACTCATGCTAAAATCATTTCACTTGCGTAGTGTGAGGGACAGCTGTATTACATTTCCATTTTATTCTTTTAATATCAAAAATGTTATCCCCTATAAGACCACATGGTTATTTTTACCCCCCCCCCTCCCCCCCAAATATGAATGTTCCTGCGTCACTGCACTTTGGAGATATCCATTTTAAATACAGAGAGAATATGTTGATTACTTTCATCTTGATCTTTTTATTTGATTTGGTTAGGAAAATTGAAATTTCTAAATTTGAAGTATTAGGCCCTACCAATGGACATTTCAATGCCATTTATTATAATATTGTAGTTTTGATTTATTGTATTAAGTGTGTACTCAATTAACTATTGGTTGTATTTATTTTGACAGTATTGACATATTTACCAACAATCATAGATTTGATTTAAAAGTGTATTATGCTATTCTTCTAAGAAGCCTAGGAAGAAATGAAATGTAGTTTTGACACTAAGCAACACCAGTTAGTCATTTTATATCTTAATGGAAAAAATATATAATGTATCTAATGCAGGAATTATATAAGCTTTGTCATGAAATTTGATTTATCAGAGAAGTCGTTTAGAAATTATATTTCTTGGGTCTAATAGATGGTAGTAAAATCAAGTATGCCTTTCTAAGTTTTTATTTGTATTAAAATTGTGAGTGGTTTGGTTTATTGTTGTGTTTATGTTATGAATAATTGAACTTAAACAGACTGTGGGAACACATTTCAATTCTATTCAAAGAATTAAAACTATTATATTAACTATGATGTTAGAGCTACACCTTTAGCCCAGGATCCTCAGCTAAACAATGCACCTATATATTATATTATATTATAATATATTTTAATTATGTTTGTGAATGGAACAATATATATCTACTAAATATAAGTCTCCGAATCTTATTTTAATGTATATGTTTTGTATTCTTCCATCTATAAAATACTTTAATTTAAATTATACAAGTAAAATGTGTTTATATTCATGGGCGTTAAAAGTGGAGATAGTGAAGTTTCCTCCCTACCCTCGAAAGTTCCCAAAGTTTTTAATGTTCATAGTGATAGTGTTTAAATAAGTCAGTATGTGTATTATTTATCATAATATAATTTTGTAATTTTATATGTAGAGATAAATGTTGGTTAAATTTGCTTGGATTTCTTCTAAAAACTACTCTTTCCCTGTAGACCTGCAAATTAAAAACAGTTGAGTTTCTAATAAGGATGAACGTTAAGGTCTTCTTGGAACCCTTTCTCATAAAATAAGAATGGTTCCTTCTTCAAGTCTTGTGTCATATGTTCCAAGCAGTTCTTTGTAAAATGAAGTTATAGAATTCTTGGATATTTGATCACAATATTTAAAACATATAAAAATGTTAAAAATAATTATTTTTTATCATGCAGGTAAGGGATTTAGATATGTCGAAAAATGTATGTATCATAAAATAGAAGGCATTGAGAGTTTAACCCTAGATTATTACTGAGAGGAGCTAACAGGCTGAGGAAGAGAGATCAGAGCTTACATCAATCCTATCATCATTATATGGTAGATAGGAACTGCCGATACCGTCGACTTTGGAAATGTTCTCACACATGAACTTAATGAGAATTATGGCGTATTTACTGTCCTGTTGAAATTCTGTTATTGCTATTTAGATCAGCTCCTCAAAATAATCCAGAGAATGTGCTGCTAAATTTAACAGTCCAACTATACGAAATGAACTAACAGATAGGCAAGTTGGAAATCTGGTGGAAAATCTCAATAGGCTTACCTCTGCAGATTTTGCCATGCTAGCAGATGTGACCTCAGAACTTAGTAGGACTAAGCTATTGTTCCTTTGTGCTCAGTACATCTATATCGAAAATAATGTACTTCGTGAAAACTTTGGAATTTTCTGGTGTTACAGACTTGATTTGTAATAATTGTCCGTATCTTAGCAATAAAGGCTTAAGATATATACAATAATGTTTTAGTTCAAGAGTATGATAGAGTCCTACAATTAACTTTATTTTTTATGGGGTTCAAAGGTTTATCTTTTGTATACTTTCAAGTTACTGCATTGGGCTTAGCAAACAAGTACACTTATAAAGAATAATGTTATTTCTCGGAGTTTGATGGTAAACATTACCCTCGTCGGGTTTTTAGAATGGCCTAGAGAGTCACCCTCGCAGCAGAATCGTGGTAGGGTGAATTGTTGTTGTTTTTCCTTTACAAAAATCCTTTCCCCTTCCATGCAAATTAAAGTACATTTCCTCGAAATTGAAACGTTTTAATCCCTATTACATTAGTGTAATTATTTCATAGGCATGTAACCCAAAAAGGGTAATGAAAGGAGAAAAAACTGCATATTTTACTATCATAACGTCTTAAACTTGTGACTTTGAACCCCCTATCCCTCTCCAGGAAAATTGGTCCTACGCTCTCATCCTTTTAATATCAATAATTAAAACTCAACATAATAAAAATAACACCCAAATGATTAAACGAAAGAAATTATAAATATTCACACAATTCTCCATCATAGCCAGCAGAATGACGTCATGACGTCACTACAAGCCGAGTTACCACAGTTATCACTCTGGCTTGTAGACGGCCGTAAATTTGTCATTAATAATCGTAATAATCCATAATAATAGTGATGATGATAAATATAATACTTCCAAAATATTCGTGATCTATTAAAAGTTAATCATACATCATTTTTACTCATTTTTTAAAAAAGTTTTGACTAAATAATATGTCTTGCTTACTTAGGCCTGAATCTTATTAAATCATTACACGCCCCCTCACCAAATATAGATAGCTCATCTACCGTGGGAGGGGTGGTAGATTACAGCTAGCAGAAGGTTCTTTATTGCCAACATTAGCTGAAAGATAGTAAAGTCAACCTATTTGGAAAGAGTTTTTATTAGCTTAGTAATATTATAGTATCAATAAATAAAAAGTGTTATTTAATAATACTGTCATCCATTGTTTGCAATAAAGAGCCTTCTGCTATCTATCTGTCGCTAACATACAACCCTACCGAGGATGAGCTATAAGTACATAAATAACATTTACTGATAGTGATTTTGTATAAATAAATCTTTAAAAAAGAAAACAAAATTCACTCTAGTAAGAATATTAATATGTTCAAACTGTTAAGATTTTATATGAAGTGTTTAGCAATCAAATAATATTGCTTATTCCGAGTAAAAAAATATTCGTTGGTCCATACATTAACCAACTAAAAGTTTTATGTACAAAACATAAATACTTTTAAAAATCACCTTTCAAAATTTATATATAGGTTACATTGTTTTAATTGCCTTATTCATCGTTATTCACATGTAGCTACCCTACTAAATAGATGCACCTTAAACTTATTCATCCTAAGTTGTTTCCGTCCGACTAAGTAACAAGATGACAAATCTAAGTGCAAGAAGAGTGACAATGGTAGGCTCACCTGGTAGCTAGATGCACAAAGTCAGTCGTTGCTATGGTAACCAGAAACACCCTCGTGGAAATCAATGGACTGCTCCTCTCATTTGATGGACAGTACGAAGCCAAACCTGCGGACAGAAATCACATTGAAGTTCAGCTTATCCATGACACTACACATCATTTTATAAATCCTTTAATAAAATGCAGTAGTCTATCTCCAAGGCTCAAACGATATCTGGTTTCATCCCGGGCGAGAGCTTAAGAAAATACCCCAGTTCGTTTTCCCGCACATATCCTATTGAATGAAAGACGGGTCAGGTGACCGATGACCGATGACCGATGACCACCTACTCTTGAAACACCGTTCACGTTGGGCTAGAGGATCCAAAAGCATAACATATATTCAATGATAACTTTTGCAGGATCTATGAGTTTTAATGAAGGACATACTGGAACGTCACTTGGTCTTACTTTCTAAACTAAGGATACAATACATAGTGCGTTTATGTAGTTACGATCCTTAAAATCTAGCAGTAAGTAATAGGACAAATTGTAAAAGATCTCCACGAACCAAGTTGCAGTTTTTTGTGTGACAGTGAAAGCGATTTTCACCCATTTCTTTCTATGAAGGTAGATTGTCCGAGGGGACGCGGTGAGGGTTGCAAGAAGACCTTGCGGCAGCCTTTGGAAAAACGCTCGCGATCATGCTCTTGATCATACCATCATACAGATAGTACGTGTGTTAGACTCTCTTGATCATACCATCATACAGATAGTACGTGTGTTAGACTCTCTTGATCATACCATCATACAAATAGTACGTGTGTTAGACTCTATCGATCATACCATCATACAGATAGTACGTGTGTTAGACTCTCTTGATCATACCATCATACAGATAGTACGTGTCTTATACACTCGCGCAGTCACTCCTACTCAACTTATATTATTTATATCATTATTTAGTAACCAGAACCAAAGTGTGGATTAAATTAATCCCGATATTAATTTGTGATATTTATTTTACGTTATCTCTCATTTAAATCCAGCCCAGTCTAGTTTTTGGTAGAGATCATGAACTACCTGGTACCCGAACACAATATATTTAAATATTTAGATCTAGCGCTAAGATATAAGTGACGCACGTGAATCCAGGGTGATCAGGCAGGCTACTAACCCGGTCAAGATCCGAACTAAGGACGGTGGGACAGATATGAACGCGTGCCGTTAAGACGTCCAAGTGGTGAGGAGGTGTTGGTGTTTTACCGTGAGCATCCGATGATCTGTTTAAAATTAAGGGCGGGCATCCTCATTCTGGGATATTATAATGGTGACGTCAAACTTGAAGCATTAAAACTGCTCAAATATCTTCAATTATATTATATGTAGCCATTGAGACCATTTTAAAAACACGCAGAGTACTTCATTTGTTTGAGGAAAGCTAAAGCTATGTTTATAACCGTTTATATAAATCTTTGTTATGTGACATTTTAAATTAAAAAAACTAAAAATGAAAACTTTTTGTCCTAAGGGGACATGTTGATACTATCCGCACTGATTTTGGCGTGAGACATATTTTTAGATAAAGCTCGTTCTTAATTAACAAGGTAATTCTGAACGCCTGCAAAGCGTCTCAACACTTCCTTAGACGGCTCCCTTAAGATCGATTGTCTGTGAGTTTTAAGTTCTCTTAGGTTTAGCTTTATAAGTCACATCAATATGAAGGGGTCGTAACTATTGCTCATCACACATCTACTGCCATGTATATCTTTGGAGTAGTTTGTAGCTATAGAGTATAAAGATAGAAAATAAATAAAGATTATCACTGGAAAAACACATTACAGGTAGAGAAAGTATCGTGATCGTCAAAATAATCGAACTCGAGATTTTGATGAATCTCGACGTTTCATCACCCCACCCCCCCAACCCGAATCCAAAAAATGTGTTTTTGAATTTCCATCTGTCTGTTTGTTTGTACCTCCAACTAGAGCCTAAACTATTTTACCGATCGGGCTAAAACTTGGTATCTGGGGTTTTCATAGGGTTACCTCAAGGGTTTTTTGGAATTGGGTAGCCAACCCCTAAAATTAAGGGTAGTTTACTGAAGGGCAAAAAGAGAAAAAGTCAATTTTCTCAAAATCGGTTCTAAGGATTTTTATTAAATTTATTTCAAAACATTTATAAATATTTTAAACAAAATGGCTAATCTCAATATTTCTGCAAAATGACTTTAAGGGCTCCATTCTGATGCGTAGATTCTCACTTTTTATCATATCTTCGAAACTATTTGAGATATGAAATTACTTATCATTACAAATATGTATATCTATTTATAATACAAATATTTTATTCACCACAAATTCTTTATAAAACTAATAACTTTCAAGCTATACGCATTTTTTTTAACTCTTCGAACACTAAAGGTAAAGTATCACGACCGTAAAAATAAATGGTACGGAATTCCGCACGGACTTTCTCGCTCTATTGTTTAAAAATTGAGATATTTACTCAAAACTCGTAATATATGTAAAACGAAATAATATACACTAGCAAACCAGAGAATAAATTGCACTTTAACTATGTAAAACTTTTTTAGTCCCCGTTTTAAATTTTATAATTTTATTTTTAAGGAATTAATGTCCCCATTTGTATGTTTGGACCGATAAAAAATTATCAGTAATGGATTCACAAGGGTCAACACTTAATTTTTAAATTTCAACTTCCGGTTAAAATTTTCGACATTTCATTTGTTGTTGCACATCTTCATGTCATCGCATTGTTATTAAATTCCTCATTTATAAATTTTGACCGATAAAAAAGTAAATATTGACTATTGTCTAAAATGAAGGAGATAGATCATTGCTGTACAAACATTTCTCCTAAGAGGTTGAAAGAAAGAGAACATACACTTTTAGAGAGACTTACTTATTAACTTACTTTGTGGCATTATATAATTATTGCGTTAAGACTTAGTAGTATCTCTGTACAACTAGAGCTCACCAAATTTCGTTAATAAATTATAGTTGCCAATATCTCAGAAACTATTAGTTTTCTAAAGCTATATTTTAAATAAAAGCAATTTATTTTTAATAATACTACAATTTTACAATGAAAAGCTATTTAGTATCTCAAATAGTTGCGGAGCTAAGGAAATTTACACTTCTGTGAAGTACGCTAAAGGTCATTATTATGGGAAAATGAATATAGCAATTTTATTTATTATCCTAATCAACGCCTAGATACGTATTTTAATCAAAATCGTTAGAGCCGATTTTGAGATACCGATTTTTTTTTCTCTTTTCGCCCTTTATCAAACTACTCTTAATCCTTGGGTTAAACAGGCACACAGACAGACAGAATTGTAACATTTTAGGGTTCAGGGAGTCATGAAACGTCAGCATCGACCAAAATCTTGAATTCGATTTTATACCATCACAATACTTTCTCCCTCCTAAGGGTTACGATAAAATAAAAAGTTGTGTGATTTCATAATATATCCGTTTCATCCATCATTCCTCTCAATTACACGCGGAAGAACTTATTTTAAAACAAAGAACCATTACTTAAAGTTTAGACCCCTAAAACGGTTACAAAAAAGGGTAACAATGACTAATAAGAAAGCATAATTAATCATTAATTTTTGTAAACGCTCCTAATTACTTCCTAACCTAATGATAAATTCAGAAAAACTAATCTCACGGTCTTTTACAACCCCAAATGATACTGCGGCTGGATCAATAAATCATCAAATACTGGTTTCCTCCCTAAACTCGCCCTTATGTACATTCGCTGCCCCCTTCCTCCCATAAAACCCCGCTGTTTGCGACTCACGTAATCACAATGAGAAATACAATAAATACGAAGCTTAGGTTCCTTCATCGCAACTTAATCCGACCTTTTCATCTTCCCTAAAACCCTCCTCGCTCGACCAAGATGAGACTTATAGCCCACAACCACTCCATACATAGTCGTGAGTTAAACAGAGAAAGAAAGAAAAAAAAAGAAAAAAATATAAAGCAGGTGATGATGAAAGCAAAATGTGAGAATAAAAAGAATATTTTTGGACGCAAAATAAAATAATATATAAGGGGTTTTCCGATTTGTGAGGCGAAAAAATAATAATAAAAGAGAAAAAAAAATTAGCTGCATGTTACCAATTATTCGCCGCTGAGCCCGAGATCAGTGAAAATGAGGCAGAGGTAAGGGTTGGTTTTTTTAGAGGGCGGGACATTGTGGTGAAAACAAGGCATGGGGTTAGGGGAGGAATGATGTCGTCTCGGTGGTAGAATCGGGCAAATAGCTCCAGTTCTTAAAGGTGTAGGACACCAACACCGCTTCTGAATAAAACGTCTCTAAGTCTGTAAAACGATTACAGAAACGTGATTATTTATTAGAATTCATGAAATGGGCCTTAATAATAGTGCCGTATTCAATACATACAAAATACGGACGCTAAAGGCCGACAGGTTTAAACGACTTAAATTGAGCTCCTAATCCACCCGTTACATATATTATCATCTTCTTGAATATTACGTGAATACAAATAAACTTTGATCTAAGCGAGATTCAAACCAAATTATCTCATGGTCGGCCGGTCATACTCTGAATCTTAAAGCTTTAACCATAATGTTTCATAGCCAAGGTCTCCAAATTCACAATGTGTGTATTCATGAAGTTTGAGATGGAGTCTTAGGAACTAACATATTATAAAAACTAAAGTGTCTAATTAAAGTCAAAATAACTAAGTTTCTATGCGTGTGCACTTTAGACTGGGCCAAAATTGACGTGTTTTTTTTAAATTGGTAATTTGAAACTACGATAGCAGCCAAAAGTTGCATATTGTATTAAATAGTGACCATATTTTCTATATTATTTTTAAATAACATTTTCTGCCCTTTAATAAACTCTTAATATCCCCATTAACAGCTCAGCAATTGCACAATATTTTGATAGCTCTTAGTTTTAAGAAATAAACAAGATAATTTAAAAATAGCATAATGCAACTTTTTATGAAAATATTTTACTATAAATATTTATAAATAAACATAACTGATACTTATTGATTATTTAACTGAAGACATTTAATAAAATTATTAAAATTAGTGAAAAATATATAAAAATTCACAAGTTTGTTTACTGTCTCACATATTTATATTGTATACACTATCGTTTGGTGAAAAATGCATTTACAATTATTGTTAGATATACTTAACATTTAACCATTTAAAGGCAGTGCTTTGGACTAGATTTTAAATAGGACTTTATTCTCAAAACATGGCGTGACATAATTGTTGTTCGAATAAAACCATCTCTGGCCTTTGTACCGACTACTAAAGAAGAAATTTCAATTACTAACTTTACGCACCTCTCTACAGCCTGTGTGTGATAAGGTAAACTTGTATCGTGAGTGCGCTCATTCATTAAGGATTTAACATCATCGTCTGACAAGCTAGCTAAAATCGGAGGAGACGTAAAATCACACTCGTCCCAGTAAATCAAATAAGTTCAGTTTAGGAATAATAAACGGTCTTATTTCCAATGTGTGTTGTTTTATAGCCTTAACAATTCGTCTCAATCCAAGTTCTTTAACATATTAACGATTATTATCAGTTACCATAAACAAAATAATATTTTCTGTATAGCTAAAGTAAGCATTACGTTGTATTACAGGGTTCATAACGGTTTTAAGCTCATCGTGATAGTTGTACTGTTTTAAAAACGTGCCAGCTACCATATTTATAAGAAGAATGTAATTTTATCTCAAACCACATTGGCGCATACACTTTAATTATAAATTCAAACAATTTTTTTAGATTTATAGAAGGATTGTCACTTCCTACATAAAGTCGCAGCACACGATTTGCCGTTGTTAGCCACCTAGAATGAGCCAGTTTCCCTGGACGACCTGGACAACTGTTAGATACATTTATAGCTCACATAACACATGAAATAGATTTACACATTTTATATAAATAAGCTTGATCATTACGTAAATCACTCACTTTGAGTTCTGGTAATTGACAGTTGATTTGACCAAACTTCACAATTGGAAGCTGTTCACAATTTTCTAGTAACTTTCCAATTGTTCCAGAATACTCGCAAGGTCCAGAAGAGGCTCCATCAAGATATTGAAACAAGAGTCTCAAGGGAAGTTCATTTGCATGTAACTGGCATGTTAACCAGTGCCATGCACGTTTTAGTTTTAGTTCTAGGTACCTAATGGCCCCATTTTTATTCCCATTATTCACAGCAGAGCCATCAGAACCAGTTCATTAAAGTTTAAGCTGCTTTCAAAACAAACATCAAATATGCTTGTTGCAATATATTTTCACGATACAGAAGCCGGTGTAATGTAGCCTAAATAGAAAGAACCTGGCTCTTCAATAAGAGAATATATTCTTCTACAACAGTTCTTTGATAGTGTCACTCTTCTTTCTTTTCTTGACTTAAAGTTTTATCTTTCCTACCATCAAAGAAGATACCTTTTATTAATTTGAATGAGGTTTGAAATTCTTCAATGAGAGTATGGCGTGTTTTTTGATGAATTCTTCTAACTTTATTTTTATCAATTACTTTTGAGTAATCCTTTGACGTTATCACTCCAACATCCTGCAAACCATCTGAAGCAACAGCTGCAACTGATCTATACGATACACCATATTTATCACACTCTCTTGCTAGTGTTGGAAGCTGCACTCTCATTTGAAGACATCGTTCACCAACTTTGGAAGTGGAAGGTTGTGTACTACACAGAGCTTCCTCGTGGGAAGATGATTACGATTCAGATGTTGAAGACCCAGAATTATTTGATTTTTTTTTCATCAAGTTTATTAGTATAAAATCGTAAACGCTAGATTTAACAAATTTCTTGACCCGTTTAGATTTGCTTGCTTCTTTCTTTTTTTTTTAGCCTATTTGTTTCAATAAAGCCAATTTTTCAAAAAGCAATTTTTCTGTATGATCTTTGATCGCAAAGAAACAACTGCTTTCTGATAGGTACTTTCCTATTTTTTTTCCCTCACAAATACAATGAGAAAATTAAAGACATTTACAAGCAGCGATGTCATAGAGTTTTCTTGTTATAGTTCTAAAAGTATCAACTCTGATGTCGTAGTTTGGATTTCGTTTGGCTTTAGGATATCTTACAAGGACTAGGTACTTATTATGGTAGCTGCGAAGCAGTTGCAGTATACGATCGTGTGATACAGTAGGAAGTGAAGCTGTTTTCCAAATCTCTTCAAAGTTTGTTAATACCAATTTAGATATTTCACAAAACGTAGGCTCTTTTCCAGACATCTTAAATTTAAAGTCATACCCTATAAACAAAATACATCTCAAAGCATCTTCTATTGTTGGTAAAAGGAGTTTATTAAGTTCCCTAAGAATACCAAAAACTGGACACTGTACTTTACTTCCAGTCATATTTAAACTCGTCACACTCATTTGATAAACGAAGTAATACAGATCAAGATCACTTTGAGAATGTTTTAATTAAATTGCTCATGTAGTCATTGACCCATAAGAAGCACAATTTTTAAGATTTTTCTTTATAAACACACAGAAACCATGTAGAGATATCAATATTTGTTCTCGCACAACGGTAGCTACTGTCTCAACACTGCTCCATACTCCAGGCCTCTCTGCTGCTGCTTATTTTGTTTACCGTGGCGAGAGGGTAAGGGGCAAAGGCAAAGTCAGAGCGGAGATTAGAGAGATAAGAGGCAACTGACAGCCTGCTCATCAATCATGCGAGTACACTGACTAATAGTTTGATATCTTATTTCAATCAACGTCATAAACAAGTTACAAAAGGATTTCCTAGCAAAATGACGTGCTTCTGTCATTGAATATAAATATTACACTAGCGGGGAATAGTATTACGTGAATACACAATTTGGTTTTATATTGTAACTATAAAATGCCTGATAAAGGGTAGAAGATATTTTTCAAATTTTATGAAATTTTTCACTCTTGTTTAATACAATAAACTGCAACTTTTGGTAGGTATTGTAAAATGAGATTACTATTAATTTCATTTTTTCGGCCCACCTTACTGAACATTTTTCGTATATTTGGTTACAACGTTTAAAAATATTGGTATCAAATTAATGTCATTAAAAACTACTTAAGTAGAAATAAATATTAATATTTTATATTATATGGAGATAGTATATTTAAATAATACGTTTAAATAAAACATTTATAGAAAGTGTTCACACATTTGCTTGGCGGGAGAGTGTAAAACTATTTTGGAAAAATGCTCAGTACAACCGACCGAGATATGAACCTCGATCTCCCAGTCATCGAGAGTCTAGTCTACTGTGAGAGTAGCGCCTTAGACCATACGGCCACCAAAGTTGGTTTATCTGGACTATTTATATACCTTTCATCTATTACTGTTAAACCCACGTTCTCCATTACTTTATTATCCACCCCGGGGACAGAGGGATCACTCTTGTTAGAGAGAGAGGGAGAGGAATGGTTGGGGGTGAATGTTGTTTGTTGGGTGATGGGGATTATACTATTGGTAGGTTGGTTATGAGATGTGATGGTTAGGGGTGAATGTTGTTTGTTGGGTGATGGGGAGTATACTATTGGTAGGTTGGTATGAGATGTGATGGTTGGGGCGGGGTGTGGGGAAGTTCATGGGATTGCTAAATAGCTCTGTTTGAGGGTCCAGGGATGGGATGGGCTATGTATGTGACTCTCTACAAGATCCTAGCGAAGTACACAAATTACATAAAATAAACAGCAAGCACATTCAATGACTATATCTTAAATTACCTGTTGAGACAAAGGAAATATCACATTACATAACTATACAGACAATTTTATGTGGGGGTCTTCCTCCAGACACTCTTAAAATAACCATAAATATTTTAAATAGCTTAGTCCAAACCCATAGCAACACTATCTAGCGGTGGGTCTCGGAATCTGTGTTCGGTGGCTCACTTGGCAAGGGTGTCTTAGGTCGGTCACTAGCAGATGACACGTAACAACATTTTAATCTTTCCTTAAAGCAAAGGTTCTCAACCTTTTTCAATCACGTACCACGATTTTTTATTCAGGACATTAAATGTCGCACTATCCAAATGTATTCTGGTAAAACGTAATGTGTTGGTTCCAGGGGTGAAATTAATATTTATGTGCACTCCTATCACTAATCACTAATGTATTGCTTTATTTCAAATGGAATATACTTAAAATCAACATACGCTGTAAATGTGTAATGGTAGGGTGATTGTGAGATAAAATGGAGGACCTACAGTTTAACGTGGGATTCGAACCACGGTGGAGGCCTGGCATTCCCCACATTCACAAGTTGTGATTAATACATGTCTTGTCCGAGGTGAAGTAAGGGTTTGGCAACTAGATAAATCTCTGCCGGGACCGAGGATTGAACCCCGGACCCCCAGCACCGAGGTCCAATGCATTACCGCTAGACCACCAGGTCATATTTTACTTCTCTTCCGAAGGAAAAATGCACTGGAGATTTATATATATATATATATATATGTGTATATATATAAAACTATTGGTTTGATAAAAATATATATTTCAAATAGAGATTAAAAAAAAATTTAGTGCTACAACTTTATAATGGTAAGTTATTTGGTATCTCAAATAGTTGAAGAAAGATGATTAAAATTTTAAATTTCCGTTTCTGTAAAGTAGGCCTACCCTCAAAGTCATTTTCATGGGAAAATATTAGCTGCCATTTTGTTTGCAAAGTTAAACAGTGTTTAGTTTCCAAATTGAATAAAAATTACTAGAGCGGAATTTAAGAAAATCAATTTTAACTCTTTTTTGCCCTTAAGTAAACTACTATCAGAAAAAAAAAATCGAAAATCTGCCTCCATTAGATTCTGCCCCGTTGTCTCTACCATAAGCGTGCAAATATACAATTTTGTGGGTCGTCTGGGGGCCTCTGGAGGGTGCGGAAAGACACACACACACAAATTATAGTCAGAGATTATATTATATTACAAATAGTTATTGATTGGATTTACTATATTATTTTACCTTTTCTTTTCCGTTTCATAATTTCGTTGTAAAGTACTTTGTTTATTGTCAGTTACTTGGCTCACTCTTAACTGGAGCCATCTGGTCCTTTCATGTCGACCGCTTTTCTGTCGACAACTTGAACCTCCTATACTTGAGTTTGTCGATCACTTTAACCTCCTGTACTTCAGTTTGTCGACCGGTTGTACTTACTCGTGTCGACCACTTGAACTGCTCCCGTTCTCTATGTGTGGGAAACATAGTCTCTTACCTTAAAAGACGAAAACCAATTTAGTGTGTCCGAAAACAAGGTACTTAGGAAGATATTTGTTCCAAAAAGGATTGAGACTACTGAGGAGTGGAGGATGTTTCATAATGATAGTTTAAATACCCTGTACTAATCACAATACAGTGTCAGGATAATCAAGTCTCGTTGATTATAGTGGGCAGGACACGAAGTGCGAGTGGGATAGTTTAGAACCATGTTCATATTACCGACTTGCAAACCAAATGGAAGATACCATTTGGAAGATATAGACACAGATGGGAGGATAACATTATAATTAAGCTGAAATAGATAAAGATAAAGATAGGGTGCAATTAGGTGGAATGGATAGAACTAGCCCAATAAAGGAATAGGGTGTAATGATGTGGACTGGATATAGCTAGCTCAAGATAGAGATAGGATATAATGAGTTGGACTGGATGGAACTAGCCTAAGATGTAATGTAATGTAAGGGTGTAATGATGTGGATTGGATAGAACTAGCCCCAGATATGGAGAGGGTATAATGAAGGGGACTGGATAAAACAAGCTCAGGATAGGGATAAGGTGTGGTGAGGTGGAATGGATAAAACTAGTTAAAGATAGGGATAAGTGGCGTACTTTTGAAGTGTGGCAATGAACTTTCAAGTTTCAATTGCCATATAATAAGTAAGAGCGGAGTTGCTGGAAGACGGAGTGGAGGTAGGGAGAGTATAATATAAGGAGGGAAAGGGCGAGATAGGAGGACAATATATTCTTTGATTATTTCGGTAAATGAACCCGGAGCTATTTAACTTAGTAGGTATACACGCTGCTGACAAAGCTAAGGTGCCAGATAGTAAACAATTTTGACCCTGCTTGGATTCATCAATATTAACTAAGTTGTATTTGGGCCCTACTCAACAGCACACCATCTTAACGATTTGGCCCACAAAAGGAGCTGTTAAGTAGTATGCATTAAGTTAATTTGAATTACTTTTTATGCCTTATGATTAGTTGACACAATATATCGCCTTTTGAAAAACTTTAACCTGAGCTACTGTCCCTTGCTATCTCAAATGAATGGTATATTCCACCAAGACCTGACCTTGAGATTAGGTGATGAAAAATGGGATGAAGTCCCGAGAAAGAGGAACAGAAACATTCTCATTTGTAAGCAAACCCCGGAGCTCTCGCCGAAATCTCAAACGAGCTCTCTCAACTTGTCTCCCTATCCACCCACCCGCAGCGTTCCATTCCGGACGACAAACACGAAGGAAGACCACGCTCCTCCTGATTGGAGGAAACTGGGCCCCATTTAATTAACTGGATTGAAGGAATAAAAGCGATGGACCAGAAGAAGTGGGCTCCTCGATGAAGAGTTGTTCTCGTTGAAAGAAGACATTATTGAATGAGTCTGGCACGTTTATTAAACATTCAATGTTGATTTATCTCTTTGTTTTTCAAGCACTCGTGTAAAGAGAACTTTACGTGTAAAGTGTGTCAATATGTGGGACTACCTACATTCCTAACACACACATTTTTTAAAACAAGAACAAACAGTTAGTGGTTACTAAGTCTATATTTAGGGTTTCCACTATTTTTTTCCCTCTCTACGAAATTCCTTGTTTTATTATTACATGTTTTCCAAAAGGAATTATTATCTGAATTACAATTTTAATTATGAGCAGAGGAATTAGATTAAATTTTTCATAAAATTGATTGTAGTGTGAGGTCATGTAATTGATGTTTAAAGCAGGATGATCCTGGCCTAACAGGGAAATAAGCGCAGGGGTTACGAAAACCAATGTTTCAAAAGGGAGGAGCGGAACTATAGGTACGTATTATGTTCGAATCGGTTGCCTAGTTCTTCGGTTGGATTTTTTTATTATACAAAGGCTTTTTATTTTCTAGACATAATAAACGTAATTGTGCCTTTCCAGTTGTCCAGGCACGCGTGATATTGATATGTATTATATCAATAACTAAGTTTGGAAACTAATTTAATATATTTATGTTATTATTATGTTATCTTAAAGCTTTAAGGGTCCGTTTAAGAAGTATTTAGATTCGAGGATTAATCAAAACCTATTATTAATTCATACTCTAGAGAAGAATCAAGAAATAAATCCTCACATTATGGATTGTTTAACCTGCTTCTGTGGTCGCATGGTCTAACAGTCTCCAGTTGTACTAGACTGCCGATGTCAGGGAGATCGGGATAATATTAAAATATGGGATCAATTTAGTAAATGTTCCTTTTAACAGTTTGTAATAGTTTCTGGTGCTGGAGTGCGGAGAAAGATTTATATCAAAATATAAATTAGTCAGATATCACCAGGAAAAATAATATCCATGATTATTCCTAACATATTGGTAGAATATTAGTTTCTTCTTTATAGTTGAAATATTGAATCTCACTCAATAAAAATTACACACCGGCAAGGTACCAGGCTTCTAGCTCCCTTTAGATATATTTTAATTTCACATTATCATAAATATTATATATTTTTTAATACTTTTGGTAAGGACGAACACACATTTCATAAATTGAAATTTTTCAGACGCCCAGAAGAGGACTCAGATTTTTAGTTTTAAAATCTATTCCAGAACACTTCAAAACTATTTTCCATTAATCTAGTCCACGGAGAGCTATAATGTCTGGTATCAATGGTCAACCAAGTTTGACCTAAGCTTATAAGGGAAAAGGGCTTTGAAAGGAATGAAATGTTAAGAAAAGTTCAGAAATAATAAATATTAGAAATTTAAAATAATGTGGAGATTCGCTATTGAATTATTGTCAAACTCAAACATCGCTGTCTTTTAGAAGTAAATACATTTTCTTTTCCCAAGAGCCTCTGCGCGGTCTTCCTCTGTGTGTGTAAGATCAGCTCTGTCCAAATGAATATCCTCTATGTGGGATCGTCTCTGTCCAAATAAATATCTCACTTTTTTGTTTTCATTCCGAGCAAGATCCTCTGTTCAATTGTTACCGAGTGTGCCTTGAGTAGCATGGCCGACCATGGAAATTAACAAGAATAATTCAACAGAAGACTTAAAGGGGTAGATAGATATGTTTAGTAAAGAAGTGTTACTCCATATTTCAATATTAGTTACTATTATTATTATTATTATTATTATTATTATTATTATTATTATTATTTTAAACAGTTCTAAACGATCTTTCTTCCATATTATTGTGAATGGAAATAAAATGTATCCGATTTGCAAGACAACCTAACTTCGAAGAACATTCTAACTAACAAAAAATAATAGATAGTAAAATATGTCGACAAATTATAAAAGGAAAAATATAATAGGGTTGCTTAATATTACCAGATCATTTAACTTTAATTTTACCTTTCTCAATTCTATAGTATTACAATATGAAGATGACTCGGGCGTAGGACGTTGAGCAACATAGTTTTTTTTTCTACAATGTTAATATTAATTTATGGTTTTATATTTTACATATTCTTAAGCAGCGTCCAGACCAGCGAGCCGAACCTCAACATTCCTGCGAGCTATATTTTGCTTCATGAGACCTACTTCAGTGGATGACACAAACAATGAACAGGGGAAATTAAAATTGGCTGCTGCGACATAATTTATTCACACCTTGCAACAAAGAAAAAAAGACAGGACAGACGATGGTGGCAAACTCAAATGTACTAAGGATGAGCGGAATATTGTGGAAATTGTTTGCTCCATTAACTTAAATTTCTAGAGAATAGTGGTCAATACAAAAACTTAACTCGAATTTCGAATGTCACCAAGTGATTAAGCATCTAATTATTTTGATTGGGTAGAAAAAAAGCTCACCTTTAAAAGAGAATCCACAAGTGTGCAGGGAAGACTCGCAATAAGATTTATATGTTTCTAAACAATCGGTGACTCTTATACCAGTCTACAATACCTATTTAAGGTATATAAAGTAATAAAGTAAATGATAATTAATCTTATCGGAGAGAAAAGAGTAAGGAAGCATTTTAGAGGTAGTCTACCCCCATTTGCGTGGAAGGAGAGTGAGAAACCATATAAGAAAAACCACCCTTAATAGGCCCAACCGGGATTCGAACCCCAATCTCCCCATCTTGAGCATGCCAGTCTAAAACAAGATTGAAGCGTTAGACCACTATGCCACTGAAGCTACCCAGGGTGACAGTCTATTCTTTGTTCACCCCTCTCCCCCCAGAGACAGTTTCAAACTTATTTGAAGTGTGCAACAAACTCTCTAAGAAAGAGTATTACCATCGTTGTACAGTTTACAAAGTGAGTAGTCATATAACTGTAAATATTGTTTTAATTTTTAAAGATTAAATTACTTTTTATTCATTTCCTTCGGCCTATTATAAAACTAATTTGTAGTTAATATTTAATATGTAAATTAAAAAAAAAACTTTCAAACGAAATATCAAGGGGTGTAGTAAAATTCACAACACGCAGCTGCTCAGCTAATATTTTAAGCGCGTGTTACAGAAGGTTAATAAGAAATAAAAATCATTTAAAGTTGCAAGTGGCTCGGATCGAGGTTCGGCTCACTAGTCTGGACGCAGCTTAGGAAGATGGAAAATAAATATTTGGGGAGTTTTGAAAGGAGGTGTTGGAGAAGACTTGAGAAGATCAGGTGGACGGAATGGGTGACAAATGAACCATTCTTGAGAAGAGTGGGTGAGAAGAGATACATTTTTTATGTGATTATTGGTACAAAGCAAACTGTATCGGACACATCCTTACCTAGATGACTTGAAGGAAATAAGAACATTCTGGGAGCTGAAGGGGGAGGGGAATCGGCAGTCTAAGTTCAATGACAAAAAGAATTGACTTGTAAGAAAGAACACCTAATAATAATAATAATAATAATAATAATAATAATAATAAATATTTAACGTGTGATTATAAACAGGAAGTCATAACAGCTAACGACTGTCAAAGAGCTAAACTTAGGACAGTGAACCTACAATAAGCCTGATTAGAATAACCAACATTCAGTTACGGCCAACTGTGATAACATTTGACAACATTAAGAGTGTAAGTCACTTTATGGGTGTTTATTATATCCCTCAATCGTTTTGGATCCCCCTGAGGTCAAAGCAGAATTTCCCTGACCTGCAGTATTAAATCAAACATCAGTTTGAACACGATGAGGGAAGTATTAGTATAAACTTCAGAACAATTTGTTACCACTTTACTTAAGCAATAGGCCTAGATCATTTCTTTTTTTATTGACTTNTATATTTTGTTTTAACGAGTAGCTTTCCGATTTGTGTCCAAGTACATTAAAATTTACTAAAAATAAAATAAAGTTTCCGGTGTCGCGGTGAACAAGTAAACCACGATATACATGACCTGGTGACGTCATACATGAGTGACGTCATGTACAAACAGGATGAGCTACGACCATCAAACCAACACGTTACACTCTAATTAGTCAAGTGGGGGTCCTCCGATAGGCAATGGGCACCAATCATTATAAAACAAACAATGGGCCTACGAATGCATGGTCATATATTTCAATTATACGTTTTAAATAATGAATTTAAAATCAATGTGGTACAGAAAATGTAATAAATATGACAAACTAACTTTTAAAAAAGGCTCAGTCACAACTAAAAATAAGTGGTATTGTAGCTCACTTTAAACATGACTATGTACATACTTAGTATTTATATAAAAATATTTAGAGTGACTGTAGGTAATATCGTTTTTGTATAAAGGTATTACTCAAAGATTAAAAATGTTTTTAAATATCAATTACATAGTATGTTGTTATGTTGTATTAATTTGAGGAGTTTTAAGTAGGAAGAACTGTGCTCGATTAATATTCACTTTATATACCTTACTACAAAAATGTAGGCTCAAAAATAATTGAAACTATCACCCGTAAATTATTTTTATTTATTTATTCACAAGTTGTGATTAATACACGTCTTGTCAGAAGTTGAATGAAGGGTATGGCAATCAGATAAATCTGTGCCGGGACCGAGGATTGAACCCCGGACCCCAGCACAAATGTCTGACACCTTACCCCTAGACCACCAGGTCACCTATAAGTTATGTTGAAGTTAAAAATATACAAATCGAGTTTCTTTATTGTGTTTACATAAGTGGATAACACTGTATCGTCTATGAACTTCTAGGCAATATAGATTAGCTCACTTGACATGCAGCTAAAACTTAAAGAATATTCTTAACAAATCAATTTACACTATACCCGCCTCGGTGGCGTAGTTGACTAACGCGCTAGTCGTGTTGAGCCCGACTGCCGAGGACGGGGAGATCGAGGTTCGAATCTCGGTCGGGTGAACTGGGGGTGGTTTTTCCTAAATGGTTTTCCACTTTCCCTCCACGCATATGCGGGTTCACTTCCTCTAAATTCAACCTTCCCAATTTCTAATCCATTAGCGTAATTAGTACTTAAGCGTATAACCCGAACGCGTAGTAAGACGCGGTGCTAAATAATAATAAATAAATTTACACTATAAGTTAAATGTATTTTTAATTTGAAAGAAGTGCAGATAGTCTTCCATTATACTACTATAAAGCCACATGGCTGACTCACTCACTCACTGACATTAATGTTTATCCAATTCCAGATGAGCTAGAAACTTGAAATTTGGCAAACTTATAGCCTGTAACCGACGGGAAAATTCCAAAAAGTAAAAAAAAAAAATAGTTTTTAATCCCCGAAAAAAATTCAAAACGGCGGAGCAACTTTAAAGTCGATGCGGACCTTTCTTTGGAGATCTCTTGTGGCTAAACGGTAAGACCTATCAAAAAACGGATTGCACCAGCAGCCACGGATTTCGCGAGATCCATAAGTTTGGTCCTATTACTTTTTGTCGTATCTCCATCGGTTATACCTTAGATAGAGAGATTTTTTGATCTTAGGTAAATTTTGCACACTTTCCACACATTATTTAATTTTATGACATACTTATGGGACAGCTAAAATCATAAATTTGGCAGGCATATTGGCACATCCAATTGCCATAAGCGTGCCAAATCTGATGATTCTAACTGCCCTATAAGTATGGAGAAACTAAAATAATGTGTGAAAAATACAATACAATAGGGGCAACTTTAAGTTGTTACGTCCAAAACAACGCTGGAATTACATTGGTTTACATCCACTTGCAAAGAAAACTCACCGAGGGTTTCCCCAACGAGCAAAGCGAGTTACGTTATAAAACTAAATGTGATGGGAATAAAGTTTATTGTGACTATTTAAGAGTTTAATAATGTGGAATATATGAAATTACACAGGAAATCAATACATAAATGTAAGTGTATGAAAACATCAATCAAATGCGGGCAATAAACTAGTGCTTATCTTTAAAAATAATATGGCAGTTATGCAGTAAGAAAAATTTCTTCAGACACAAAATAATAATAATTTAAATGCTAAGAATTATCGCCAAACCACAAAAGAAACATTCTAACAATGTGTCGCCGCAAAATATTTAAATAAGGGACAGTTAAAAAGTAACTGCCGCTTGTAAAGCCAAGAGTTATGTACAATAAACAACACTCATTTTACAAGACGTGTCGACATTACTCGTATTGATATTTCTTTCCTTACGTCCAATCGTTCTTGAATTTCCTGCCAACATAAACTTATTTTTGTTATTTCCTGAGAATGTTCGACTTATTCTGGGCTATGAACTGACGAGGGATGTTTACTCCAATTTGAGTGTGCAGAGGCAAGCAATACGGATAAAAGGATGAAAATAGTGAAGTGTAACAAACCAAGGGTTGTCCCTAATATCTCGCTACAATTGTTCTAGTATTTAAACTATTCCATGGGGAATTTTAATCTTTTCAGATGAATGTAATTTTTCCATTAAATTTTCTTGTACGAGGTCATTTTTAAAATAGGATATATTGCTATCGAGGGAGATGTCAGGGTTCAAACTATGGTTGGGTGTACTGGGGATGATTTTTCTAAAAAGTTTTCCGAGTCTCCCTACAGAAAAATAGGAATTATTTACACCAAATTCTACCTTCCTCATATTTCTCAATAATTGTATATATGGTAATAGCCCAAATGGGTAGTAAGACTTGATCTTGTGAAAAGTTTCCAGGAGAGGAGTCACATCGCATGTCTCACCAACAACGGTAAACACATGGCTAAACAAGTTTGGAGAGAGAAGAGTTTGGCATCAATTATGCAGCAAATAAATGTTGGTTCCAGGTACTGTATGGAAAAGAAAATCCCATTGTTATTTGAGATCCAAAGGCAGAGAGGAACAGTAGGAATTTGACCAAAGAGCAGGAATAACTGCACTCGCCTCGTGTTGATGAGTTTATAAACAGTGGCAAACAAACATAATAATCGGAACAATATGAATGCACGCTTGGGACAATTAATTATTCTTGGTCGTCAATTGACTTTTAACATCTTTGAGAGGTAGTAACCACGCCAAAAGCTTGTTTACTTACTGTATTGCTTCCCCTACACTGCTGCTTTGGGAGTACAGTATCTGCTACGAAAAAGAAACTTGTTCTTTATAAATCGATAAAAGTAGAATATACAATAGTCAAATACTTCTAGCCAACCTGATGGCAGATCAAGAACGAGTTGTATCGTATTCACTCGAACACTAACAGTCGAATGCTTTGAATATTTCCTCTGAATATATTGTCCAATAAGACATGCCGGAAACTTTAAATTGAACGTCAGGGCAACTTGAGATGATATAACACAGCCGAAGATCCTAGTTTGGAATTAATATATGGCTGAAAAGTTATGCATTTGCTGTCGTTCTGTCAACTACGCCATATAAGCCGATAGAGAAAATAGTCTTAAAATGTAGATAATCTATCACATGCTATTATTTATATTTGAAAATTAGAATAAACAATATCAATGAGTCTGAAAATAAATGTATTTTATTAGGGTATTTTTTATCACCACATCTTACTACCCGCTCGGGTTATACGCTTATGTACTAAAAATCAAATAGCCGAAGCTGTTATTAATTTTAGAAAGGAATTCACCATCTAGATATCATATTCTGAAAATTGAAAAATGACACCTGGACACGAGAATCAAACCCTGGACCTTCGGCTTAGTACGCCAATGCTCTACCACTGAGCTATCCAGGAATCGTCCCGTGCCCAGGGTTATTCTTCACTCATATTTTAAGGCAGAGTCCATGATGGACGTGAGGAAATCTTCAGCTTTATTCACGAGCTATCAGATAATGCAACCCTCTTCGACTCGGTAGTTGGCTTGTTACTGCCACTCGTACAATTATTATTATAACTGTACGGATAATATTAAGAATCAAATAGCCGAAGCTGTTATTAATTACTGAACTAATTATTGAATTCCTCTCTAAAATTAATAACTATAAATCACTATCTATCTGTAATATGTAGCTTAAGATGTATATTTTTACAATGTGTGGACTACAGGACAAGAAACAAAGCGTGTTTGGAGAATCATGTCACCATATTGTTTGTGTACACTGGCCCTGATTTCGTCCCCTAGGTGAGCCCCAGATTTAGTGCCAGGGACAAAATTTAGAGAATATGTCAGTTGGTATAGTATTTTTTATTATTGTGTTTCTAGATGGGGAAACGTAAGGAGTGGAATAAGGAGTTTATGATAGAAACCATAAAGGCTGTAAGGGATAAAACATGAGATACAAAACTGCTATAAAGGCGTTTAACATACCAAGATAAACTTTGAAGGACTATGTAAAGTCTGATGTTCAAGCTGAAGAATGTGTGTAGAAGAAAATAGGAGGAAAACCTACTTTAACTGAGGAGGTTGGAAAATTGCTGGTCAATTATTGTATGGAATTGCAAAGGAACTATTATGGAATGACTCTGGCAGATCTCAAGAGGATGACTTACCAATTAGCTATCAGGAACAATCATTCTCACCCCTTCTATACAGGGACAGAACGGGCTGGCAGAAAATGGCAGAGTCTTTTCTTGAAAAGGCACCCACATCTTTGTTAGAAAACCACAAAATCTATCGCTTGCTAGAATTGAAGGGTTCACCCGTGAAAGTGTTCAGAAGTTTTTTTCCATATACGAACAGGAGCTAGAGAAGGTTAGTTCTGATTCTTTTAGAATATTTAATGTTGATGAGACGGGGATTTCTGTTGTACAGCATAAAGCGACTAAAATAATA
Source organism: Timema genevievae (assembly GCA_902155825.1). Lineage (NCBI taxonomy): Eukaryota > Metazoa > Arthropoda > Insecta > Phasmatodea > Timematidae > Timema > Timema genevievae. The sequence continues at coordinate 5,944 of CABFWO010005825.1, read as the reverse complement.
ACAGCCAAAGGGAAAAAAGGAGTACACAAGCTGGCTTCTGCAGAACGAGGAGCAACCACCATCACTGCAGTCTGCTGCATGTCTGCAGAGCGAGGAGCAACCATCACTGCAGTCTGCTGCATGTCTGCAGAACGAGTAGCAACCATCAATGCAGTCTGCTGCATGTCTGCAAAGTGAGAAGCAACCATCACTGCAGTCTGCTGCATGTCTGCAAAGTGAGAAGCAACCATCACTGCAGTCTGCTGCATGTCTGCAGAACGAGAAGCAACCATCACTGCAGTCTGCTGCATGTCTGCAAAACGAGAAGCAACCATCACTGCAGTCTGCTGCATGTCTGCAAAACGAGAAGCAACCATCACTGCAGTCTGCTGCATGTCTGCAGAACGAGGAGCAACCATCACTGCAGTCTGCTGCATGTCTGCAGAACGAGTAGCAACCACCAATGCATGTCTGCAGAACGAGAAGCAACCATCACTGCAGTCTGCTGCATGTCTGCAGAACGATAATCAACCATCACTGCAGTCTGCTGCATGTCTGCAGAACGAGGAGCAACCATCACTTCAGTCTGCTTCAGGGCAGTTAGTTCCCCCATGTTAATCTTTCCTCAGAAGCAGTGGCGACTAGAATCAGTAGCACAACTTCCTTCGGAAGGAAGTAAAGCCGTTGATCCCATGTCGACTGTGGCTGTAAGATAATCCTGGAATGTATGTGAACATACCTTAACTGGCAAGATTGGTAGGCCCTTTCGCTCTCGCTCATAGAATTTCAGCGTGAAAGGCAACGGGGAACTACCACACTACCTGAAATTCCTTAGTACATGGGATTTCCACCAGATGGTGCTGGCAGCACTAACCAGCTGAAGGGTTGAGTTCATTCCCAGCTCTGGATGTATGTAAATTACATCAAACCATTTTACACAAGAAGTATAATAATGATAATAATAATAATAATAATAATTTATAAAAGTCCATTTTGCTGTGTGATTGGGGTGAGTTACCACTTTGCAGAACTGTATTATTTATTATCTATTGCTATCAAAACTACCAGATCAGTCATTAAAACCTTTATATAAGAAAATATTTTGCCACACATCATTTTGGGTTCTAGCCTTGGAGGAATATTGGTAAAATATATATAACTTATAAAAATTGTTGACGCTAATGTATGAATAGATCCCTGGTGAAGGTAAGAGCATCGCAGCAGGCAAGAGAAGCATCGACAATGAGCCGAAGATTTATAGACACCTTCCTCTGTCTCCCGCAATCTGCCTACCGGAGGCTTGGGGTGAATGGGAGGAATTTTAATACGCCTATTTGGCCTATAAAAACCGTCTTCAATATATTGTTCTCCCTATCACTTCCAGATAAAGTTTTGTAAGAGATCTCAACTTTGAAACCCGTTATCAAAACACTTTTAAATTAATACCGATATTAATATTCTTTTTATAAGTTTCATATTACCGGTATTGTGTTTTTGCTTATGACTATATTATTCGATAGTCATGGAAAAATTTGAAATAAGAATATATCAGATAGGTTTATTTGACAAATATTTGATCCAGGTTTCAAATAAAGGCCTAGGTATTTGTCTTACCCCTAAACTGTCAGAATCGACAAGCCAGACAGATTGTTCAATACTTACACCCTCTGAAACTGTTCTAGTAATTATGTCGACTTTGTCACAGTCGTGCAAAGAGAATACAAGATACAAACGTGCAGTGCATGTATAGTATTCCTCTAGTCTGCGTCAAGAGCATAGTATTTCTACTAGCAACAGAGCTGGTCACATGGATAGTGTGCCTGACATATCCCAGGGTTCGCTCCCAACAAGGTGCATTAGAAATGGTTTTTCTAACATGTGTTTTTATATTATCTGTCCTTGAAAATACTGATGCAATTCCTTCAAATTCTCCTGTACCCTTATTACGTTAGAGTAGATTGCATACTGTCCGGACAATTATCTTAACGAGTTGCTTGTATGATTACTAAACTAAGGGTGCCATGTTCAATTCCCGTCAGACCTGAACAAACGATCATTTCTTAAAAGAGTGGAAGCTTCTACTCTCATAGTGGTGAATTAACGGTCCACATATATACAAAGTGGAAGCGGTATATATGTGCTTCTAGAATTAGGTTGGTTTGTAAATCACGAGCTGATATAATCAGTCTGTTTTGAAAGGACACGAAATATAAATAATAAAAAAAAAATATCATTTTCCCTTATTGCTGAATTGACTGCCAGGTGACCGCGTGTTGTGTCTATTCTAAGATGTAGTTAGTTTGTAAGTAGTTTGTTGAAATAGTTATTTGATTCAGAAAGTCAAAGTTAAAATATATATCGCAGTAGTGGATGTTTGTCGGTAAGCTATTTATTATATCTGTTTAAAGCCAGGAGGTGCATTGCCATGGTCTTATTTTGAGTACAACTGGTAAGATGAATTAAAATGAGTTTTGGTAAGTGGCAGTTAGAAAACAAGAAACATTCATCTATCATTACCATAGTTTTGATTCAGATGACAAAAATCATATTTTCAAAAAAATTAAGCGTAAGATTGTTAAAACTAACTTATTTGTAAAAATATTAATTGAATGCCGGTAAATTAAACAAGTAATAGTTTGAACAAATATTCATCTATAAGTAAATAACTATATTTTTATTTATAATGGTGTGAGGTGTGTTATGTAAATATTAGATCTGAAGTACCCACAAGCTAAATAGGTTTACAGGAAGCGCTTTAAGTCACATACACTTTTATGTTTACCCAAAAACTAGAGTAAAATACGGCTTTTATTGTATAACGTTATAATACAAATATGTCAACGTTAATATTTTCAAATAATACTATCTCATTTATCCCATGTTAAATATTTATAAGCCCCTTTTACCATACCACCAATCTAACCATTCATTTACAATGGTACATGAACCTCCTATGTAGATTGAAACGTAAGAACAATTATCATAATATTCATAATCATAATGGCCTTTGTTGATATGTTGTTACCAAGAATTACGTTTCATTAAAAGATAGATGATATTGGAACAGACTGTACATCTTGCACCCCTTCCCTAATTTCTAATTCTCGGCCACACTAAGTTGCAGCTCCACAAACAAGTGTTGAACTTCTTTTAGACTGTCAGTGGCGATTTAGCAGGACGTACATCTAGTGAACTAAGCCAGGAATGTAAACAGGCTAAAACTTCCTGGAGAGTGTATAACGGAAACCGTGGTTGCGTTTAGTCAACTCTAGCCCGTGACCACGTTAACTTGGCGAGGGGTAGTGTACACAGTCAAGTTTACCCTGCCTGCTCTTCTATGCCAGTCAGTTTCAAATTGACTGTTAACCAGGGTCCGGTGTCCTCTGGCGACATCTTCCTAATGACAAAGTCAAACTTCAAACTTCAAACAATAGGCCTACCTAGACCGCCCCGCCACTTTCATCGTCGACCCCTTCGTTCTCGGCTACATGCATGCCTCGGTAAACAATGGCCATGTGGTTTTGCTACAAAACCACCAGCCCGCTCAGACCTATCCCCTCCCCTCCCCCCCTTCACAAACCGTCAGCAGCCATTATCCCCCTTCACGGACAAGTTGGGCAGCAGGATCCCATCACAACTCTTAGGTGCATATTTGTATCACGTGCTTCAAACAATGGCGGAGAATACTTTCCACCACTTTCAATGCTGATTGGCTTGTTCCGCACGTTATTGCACTTCAGGCAAGATGAGAAGTGAAATAGAAGATCAAGGTGGGATTTAAGGTCACGCGAGTTAACCTACTAATTGGTCCATTGTGATGACAACAAATATATATTGGGTGAACCAAATCAAATAATGCTTTGGAAGATACATTTAGTGTATTTGTCTGCACAATGAAGTATCTGTAATGGGCAATGTAAAGTTTGACCATTTCATTTTAAAAGTTTCTTACTAAATCCCATTATTTTCATGACAGATATTCAACAACTGTTGAGATTATTATAGGCGAGAAATTAAACTAAACGTATCCTATCTATAGAAGAAATATTGTATTTAATTTGGTCATAAAATATTTTGTGAGATATAAATTAAAAAATACGCACTTGAACAAGTGTTTGGCCTCCAACCCCTGTTAAAAAAACGCTCGGATAATGTGTCACTTAGGTTAAGTGACACAGCTTGAGCCACATCGTGGTGTAGGTTCATCCAGTACTCATAGCACAACAGTGGAATAGGGAACACTTAATCTATTTACATTTTTAGCAGGAAAAAAGCGAATAATTATTATTTTAAAACGAAATATATATATATATATATATATAAATATTGGATACAGGTTAATTGGTTGATCTTGGTAGACGTTTATTTGAGACAAACTTTGAAGACTAGAAATAAAATTAGTAACCAGCCTGAATTTTGTTAGCTTGTTTGGGCCAACAGTGAAGGTTGAGATTGGAGGACAGACTGTGTAGACGCACGTATGCTCGAAACTGTCCCATTATGTTCTGGTCTAGGTACAGTAGGTGTCCTCCTGAACACCGAACTTTGGGTGTACTAGGTCTCAATATGAAGCCACACCACATCACAGTACATGTGATCATCTTTTTCAAAGCAAGTATCCTTATTATGTGTATCTCTTGCTAGTCGTTAATTTTACTCTATCTTCATTTTATTTATGTACATTATACGATTGTTTGATTTATCTCTAGTTATTTCTAAATAAAATATGTTTGTATCACTCTAAATTAAATATACTGTGTATTTTTTAAATACCACATTCTTTTGATTTTATTCATACCCTTTTTTGCTCTGTTAAAATGTGCTAGTCAGCTTATTGGTTAAAATTTCGTTTAATTGGGGCAGCCGCTTAGTTGGGCCAGAGTGAGCTAGTCCCGATGTGTCCCAGTTAACAGGAATACGCTGTATGTGCGATGATAAAAGAATAGTACAACTAAATGTTGTTAATGTTGACAAACAAAAGTGTTATGTTCTAATGTATGCCATTCTGATGAGATAGTGTAAAGTTTGAAATCATCCACCAGCATCGCAGGTCCACCACGTCAGACTACACGTGGTTCAACTAGAACCATTCTGAGAGCAATCATGTCATGAATTGTAAACAACATCTAGGTGATTCACCTCGTGAAGATGTCGTCATGAACTTGGAGCGGGAGCTGGCAGAATACATTTTAGAGGTAACTGTCAATGTTTAACATGGTGTCATTTGGAGGAAAACGTGATGTAATCTTGATTTTGAAAGATACCATATGATTCACTTGTATCACTTATAGTTGGAGGGTAGTCAAGAAAAGACAAATTTCGAAGACAGTATTTGTTCCGTTGTTTTGTGTACAAGTGATTAACACACCAGTTGGGTTACTAACTCAAGGAACCGCTCTCTGTAACATACGCGGAACCAATCCATATATGCTTTCGAACCATGCAGAATATGATTTTCGGCCTCACATGGATTCGAACTACAATATAGAACACGATCTTTTCCCACTATAAAATAGTATAATTTCTATTAGTGGTATTATTTTCCCAGACCCTAATCACCATTAATTATCCTAATTCTTCTCAAGAGCGTACTGCAAACGTTAAGTATAATCTGCTCACCAATAGAAGAAACCTTGAGTGTATAAAAATAAGTGTGGAGAAACTAACATTGATAAAACGTCACTAAGCTTGGCTTAAAGATGTGAAAGGAATAAAAAAATTATCGCTTTAGAACAAATTCTCTGACTTTTAAAATATAAATATATGCCTAGGATTGTCAAGTGTCAAGGAACTGTTTATGGAATATGAACGTCACAGTTACCTGAGAGGTTAGTTCTAATTAATCTGACAAGGGAGATCCAGTCACAGTTACCTGAGAGGTTAGTTCTAACTAATCTGACAAGGGAGGTCCACTCACAGTTACCTGAGAGTTAGTTCTAACTAATATGACAAGGGAGGTCCAGTC